>JAXRKO010000034.1:0-262500 GCA_037039905.1 Formica aserva | reverse complement strand
GATCCGTTATCAAGGAAGTAGGTGACAGAAAAACAAAAACGCGTGTGTTACAGATGATTGACAGTTCCGACGAATCCGAGCACGATGCCGGAGAACCTGTAAATAAGTGAAATTAATTATAAGCAAGCGTATTGTATTATAAAACGCGTTTTTAGAATTAGTAGAAGCGAGCAACACGGGTTGCACTTTTCATGTAAATTTATGGACTTTGTAAAAATGTGATAGCTGCACCTTAAGTGCAGTACTTTGGCACTTTTAGCCAAACTTGTAAATTAGATGTGAGATTAGGCTAGTCGAACAAATAGCATGTAAAATTAATATTAGGTATTTGCGTTAACCGCGGAGCGTGAAAAAACGGTATTATATTGTAACGATGCGTTCCCCCCATCGTTACTAGACCGTACCCGGCCGCCGATCCGCCGGAAGTCCGCCGCCCGACGAACACCGGTCGGGCAAATGCGGAGGCGCTGAGCGCCCATTTTTTAAATAACATCAGAAACGCATAAACATATAACCGCCGTTAGACGCGCGAAAACATCGAGAACCGACGGCGCGCTCGGGTAACCGCCCGACCGTTACCGAAAATACCCGAGTCGCGCGCGCCGATTCAACGATAAACCAGATACCGTTAGAACAATAGGCGAATTACGCAGACGCGCGCGCCGAAAACCGGTATAAATAGAGCGCGTTTCTGAACATCGGGACCAGATCTTCCGCACCGCCAGAGTCTGTAAGACGCCTGGAAACCGCCTAGATCCTGAACCGCTCAGAGAGAGAGAAAACGGGGTTGGGTGTACTCAGCCTCCGCCGAGAGTTTGCGGCATCTCCGAGAGCGATCCGTCCGAAATCTTTAAAGAGAGGCAAACGGGAACGGGCGTACTCGTCCCCGTCGAGAGTACTCGACACCTCGAAACAATCCGACCACCTGCGTGCAACGGCACTCATCTAGTGGTAGGGAGTTCCCTGCCATCGACGGGTGTTCTCGTCGGCCGTTGCACTCCCTAATTACACGGGGACAGACCATCCTGACTTACAACAAACCGCACTAGAGACGCGTAACTAATACGGCCCGACCACCATCACGATATCGGAACGCGCCATTGATACGGCGCGCTAAGTCCCGCGTCGGGGGATGATCCACATCCCTCCCGCGACACCGATCGATAGCCGCCATCAATAAGTACGCGGCGAAGGACCGCCCACCGGGCCGACCGAAATTACCGCCCGATAGCTAACGGCCTCTGCCGAAATCGCTGTCCGCGATGCGTAATCGATATTCTATCGATCCGCCGAACTCGCGCACCGCGCAACGCATCCGCGCGTTGCATTGAATGCACCGCACCCGATACGATCACACCACGATCCGTTCAGCATTGTACACGAGTTTATATAAATATCTAAAGTCAAACGATCATAAGCATTTGTAAATCGCACACCGCCGTACCGCCGTACGGGCGACCGATACACACACCACGATACATTCGATACTCTGCGCTCAACCAATCACTGTTATACATTTACGCACTCACTCACTCGTCACTCGTCTCGCACGCACAATAATACATTCGCACACCTATACACACTCACACACCTAAAACACACACGTTGTACATACCCACCACAACACGCAATAAATTATATTTTACCTAACATCACTTTCGTTCGTCTCTCGATACCCTTTCACGAGCCCGGATCCCGACCGAGTTATCCGTCACCGCCTCGCGAAAGCGGTTTATTACAATATATATTTAATGTATATATGTAAATTTTTATAACCAAAGCGTAAATTTAAGGTTAAGCGCGTGCAATATAGGTCTTAAGGTTAATAAACAATTTATTTATATTTAATTAAGAATAGAGTAAGTGATATTTAGCTTTTAAAAGCATTATTAGAGATTAGTTAGAGATTATAAGACTGCGCATGCCCGAGAGTCAAGCCGCCGAGCGGCGAACAAGAGAAGGGATGGCTCTGAGTGGGAGAGTCCCAGAGTGGGGAACGAGTATAAAAGGCCGTGCAGAGCAGCATTCGAGGCCTTTTTCCCGGAAGTTAAGCGTGCAATAAAAAACGTCTTACGGGTATTTCGTAGAACATAGTCGCGGTATAAAGTCTCGATACATTAGAGATTCGCGACGGTAATTAAAGGCAGGCCTTTTTCCCGGAAACCAAGCGTGCTTAAGAAACGTCTTACGGGCTTTTTGAAAAGACAATCGCGGAATAAAAATCTCGGCCCGACAGAGATTCGTGATAGTAAAAGGGCAGTATTCTTTTAAAAATAAGACTGAAGCGCGATTATATCTCCAAGTTGTGGAGAGTTGCGGAAAAAACTTCTGTTAAACAAAGAGGGACATTTTATATATTGATATTTATATATTTAAATATATTTTATACTTTTATATAGTAAAAGTAAAGTGAAAGTGATTTACTTACCTCGAAACCGCGATATCCTCTCCTGTGTCCGTGTGTCGATCCAGCTTCATCCAGTGTGTAGTCCAGCACTCCTTGGGCGTTGATCCGGCGAATCCAGCGGCGACCTGAAGCAGAATAAAGAGGGATTAACAGCGAAAGAGGAATTTTGTCCAACTGTCTAGCATTGTACAAATTGCGTCGTTCCGACGTATATTGGAAGTGTCGATCCAGAGGTAACCAGCGGGTAGTCCAGCAATCCTTGGGCGTTGATCCGGTGAATCCAGCGACGACCTGAAACAGAAAAGAATAAAGGGATTAGGAAAAATTTCCACGCAGCCAAGCAGATACAAAGTGGCGTGAATAGCAGCGCAATCCTGACTCTGAGCATCCTGTCCGACGGCAGACCCGACGAGGCGTCGTTCCAGGGCATTCCTTGTTTGTTGGTGGTTAAACGAACTGGCGACCGTTTAATAAGGTAGGAAAACCTGTATTCTGTGTAGAATTCTCCATCTCGACTAGTTTGTCCGGTCACAGTAATATTGTCGCGATATACGGAAAATAACCGGTCTCTTAACGAATTTGCAAAGGAAATACGAAGTTCGATCGAGATAGCTTATCCGTGAGAGCGAGAACCAGGAATACAGCCAGTTTTTGTCGATTGGCGACCGTGACAGGACGTTGCTACATCAAGTGTTGCGAGTTGTATAATTGAGAAACGCGGATAATTACGTGTTGTAGCGCGTGTGAATCCGGAAACAACGTTTCCAAGCGACGTAGTAACGCGGCGATGAAGACGATCGGTAGTGCCGTCTTAAAGAAATAAATATTCGCGATTGAAACAAAATATTGAAACGACGGACAAACACGAGAACGGAACGGTAACGGGGAACGCGAATTTAATTCGTAAACCCGAATAGGCAAAGCCTGAAATTTAAAAACAAATATGTTTGAAGGAGTTAATGCCCGTGCGCGAGCAGAAGCGAGTACGGAAGGAAAAATAGCGAAAAGCGTTAAATTCTTAAAATCACAGGCTAGGTCTCGTGAAAACAAATATACGCGTTCAAAAGGTAATTTGAGCACGGTAGGAAAAAGAGAGGCGCGCGATAACGAATCTCCACGCAAAAATAGACAAGACGAGCGTAAATCGACTCGCGGGAAAATGTCTCACGCCAGGGTGGATTCTGCGCGACCCGTATCTAAAGAGGAAGCGATTAGTCGCAGGGAAAGGATAGAGCATTATGCTGAGCATTGGGAAGAAATTCTTAACGAGCAAGAGCTGTTAAGTCAAAATCTTAGAGAGATTAGGCAGCTGCGAAAAGCTGAACAAACGGAAAAATCCGCGGAAGAGATAACTTTAGGATCCGAGTTATTAGCGGTAATAGATGATAGGGAGAATTTTGAAATAAACTTGGAAAGACAAGGTATTTTCCAAGATATTCTCCAAGCTTATGAGGACATGAAAAAATTGCGCGTACAAAGAAGCAACTCTGACGATTTTTTAAACTCACAGTCAGAAAATAATAGCGACGGTAACGCGAGCTATTATCAATCCGAATTAGACGAGCATGACGAAGGAGACGTACTCGTTTATCTCATAAAAGAAGTACGTGACGGTATTCCCAAGATATATAGATGGGAAGAATTTTTAGAGGACGTGCTAGAAGGACTTACCGAAAACCATCGTATAGAAATATATAAGCTTCTAAATAGCGTAGTTTTGACGAGCAATTAATGGGAATAAATCTCCATTATTTCTCACGTCGATGTTATAAATACGATTCAGAGTATTACGACTCGGATGGAACCGAAGAAAAAATTAATCATAGTTATACGGAAAAGGATTATGATTCAGACTCAGATTCGATAAATAGTGAATACAACCTGGATTATTATTATCATAAGACTAAGCTGTCGGATGCTGAAATTGAATTTACGGAAGATGTAGATTCCATTTTAAACGAAGCGCAAATTGTGTACGAACAAAAAATCGAAATTAACAATCCCGTGCAAACAGACGCGAAATTATGCGAATCTATAAATTGGCCCGCTGAAAAACGCGTAATAAATAATAAAGGAATCTTAGAAAATGATTCCGTAGAACCATGCATGCAAAAGAAGGAAAAATTAGATTTCCGCATGATATATAACGGTTTTAAAGTAAATCTCGATATTCCGTATTGCGAAGAAGCATCCGTCGTAGAAAATAATGCGAACGGAAAAACCGGTGACGTCGTCAACACGCAGTCAAGCGATACGATGCCCGACAAAGGGAAATCAGATTTCGCAAACAAACCCGCCAGTGCGCAGGCAAGCCGGACGATAGCGGCGAGCGGCGTAGCAGCCGAGCGAGACAGCGCGAGCGAGGAAGCGAGAAAGATATTGGTGGCGCGCAGGCGAAACAGCTCGAGCGCGCGATCGAGACAGCCGATGGTGGCGCGCGACGAAGATAGCGCGAGCGCGCGAGTGAGACAGCCAATGGCGGGGCGCGACGAAGATGGCGCGAGCGTTAGACAGAGACCGATAATGGCGGCGAATGACGCAACGGTACTGACCGACGATAAGGACAGCGCGAGCGCTGGACAAAGACAGACCGCGAATATTAAAGAGTTATCACACCGTATACACGAGACATTAACTAGGGAGGTCACACCGTATAACAAGGGCGCTAATAAAGGGGCGATTAAAGATCTTGGGGTGATTAAGAATTTCCAGTCTCGTAGCGATGTGGCGGCAATTAAGGAAGGCGGGGAACAAACGGCATGCGTAAGGGCTGAACCGACAATATTAGGCGACAACACGAGCTGGAAAAAAACAGCTGATTTAGAGAATACTCATGACTACGCACAGGCGAGCATGAGCGAACCGGTAAAACAATACCGGGTGATTGAAAATAAGTTATCAAAGCGAGATAACTTAGAGACAGTTAGGGATGCCGCGGAGATAGCAAAATCGTTATATAACGTACAGGAGACTTTAGAAAAGGAAATTATACCGATAGACAAGGGCGCGAATGAACGAGCGTTGAAAAACCTTGTGGTTATTCAGGATTTCCCGTCTCGTAATGATATAACGCAAATTGAAAATAGCGCGGTTAGAAATAAACATACTGTCGATATACAAGTAGAATTAAAAGCGATAAAATTAGCTCTCGCGAAAATAAATTCAAATAGCAACGTTCTGATAAAGGAAAAGCTACAGACGAGCAACGAACTCGATAATATTATGAAAATATTATCAAAAATTAAATTTAAAATCGCGAATATAGCTGATACTACTATAGACGTATTATCGGAAAATAAAAGCAGATTAATGAAACGGGATGGAGAGGTTACGCAGCTAATACAGGTTTGTCCTAATATGGAGCCATTGTCAAACGTCAAATCATCCAATTCCGAACGAGAGGATGCAACACATCCACACACAGGCCCGAGCGTAAATATAACGCTCGTCAAAGGAAAGACAAAAGGGAAGGATGACCAAATTCAACTTCCAAGCAAGAGACGAAGGGTTTTCGATCCGGGAATCCAAAAACTATTTCAAACCCGTACCAGCCCGATAGATGATACGGGAATGCGCGTAACAGTTCGCGACAGTGCAAAATTCTCTATCGAAATCAAAGAATCGAGCGAAAGTGTTCGTAAAAGTGAGATAAACGCGGAAGACGCGAAAATCGCTAAAAGCGAAAAAACATTAACAGACGGCGATGAAAATATTAAAGCGCCGACAATCGTTCATAATAACGAATTAATTTTAAGAAACTATGTAAAAAATAAGAACTTTGTAAAAACCTTAGAGTTTAAGAAACCTCACATGATTAGACTAAGAAATTTTTGTCATTCATATATCACACATTATAATATTGCTAATAAGTTAGAAATTAGGGTAAATATGCATATTAGGTTACACCTCACCGATGACTTTGACCTTGACATATGTTGTCAAGGACATAACCCTGAGTAACTTTTCCTTATAACTTAACCGGCGGTCTCTTATAGTTTCTGAGATATTTAAAGTTAACATTTGGGTAATAATATAGAGACAGAGAGACAGTCCGCCCCACAATTGTTGCATGGATGAGAAAGTATATGCGTGAACGCAGTGGGTTCCGCCCCCCCTGCGGGGCGGCTCCACTTCCGGAAGATATAACCTAACCCAAACCTATTTCTGATTTAAAACTAAAATTTGGTTTGGGTTAGGTTATATCTTCCGGAAGTGGAGCCCCCCGTAGGGGGGGCGGAACTCACTGTGTGCACGCATATACTTTACAAAGCAAAGCGAAGTCCGCCCCACAATTGTTGTGTGGATGGGAAAGTATATGCGTGGACGCAGTGGGCTCCACTATAAAAAAACTGGACACATAGGTTTGCGTTGAACCTCGCTTTGCGTGGAAAGTAAAAAAATCCAAAGAGTTTCGTCTCTGGAAATGTAAAGAAACACTTTTTCCACGTCTGATCTACGTAAATACAATGTAAACAACTTTTATTTTTCTTTATTTTATAATAGAAAAATCATTAAAATTGTGAAATCATAACTTTAAATATCTCAGAAACTATAAGAGACCGCCGGTTAAGTTATAAGGAAAAGTTACTAAGGGTCATGTCCTTGACAACATATGTCAAGATCAAAGTCATCGGTGAGGTGTAACCTAATATGCATATTTACCGAAATTAGTAATAGTCCAGCGGGACAAAACAATGAGCTCAGCATGAGAGCTCAAATATGTAAGGAGTACGAATCTCGGAAAGAACTGTTGTCAGCCAGCCAGGCTGACATAAAACAAATTTGGCAAACAGACGATACCCAAAACAATGAGAACTATCATCAGGGAAAAATATCGTTGAAGCATAAGAACGAGAAAGCTGCCATTCTGCCAATGACTTCGAGCGGACAACTGTCGCTCGAAACAAGAAAAGGAAAAGACAGAGAAGGACGAAAGCAACCGACGATCCAGATGTTGCAGTCCCATCCAGTGAGTGAAAGTGATAGCGCGATTTGCGACTCAGAGATCGAAATTCTCTTCGAAAAACACGAAAATCCGCTAAAAGATACTAAAAATGCGAGCAGTGTTGTGAAAGCGATAGCGAAAGATTCAAATACTTTCAATCCGCATAGTATAAGCACTTCGAATAAAGCAAGCGAGGAAAACTCGCCGAAAAAAAACAAAATTAGAGACAATAAGATAATTTTAAGTAAAGGTCGCGAGCGAAGCGGCAAAAATATATATAAGCGGCAATTAGATCTAAAGACATTGAACAATAGAGATAAGTGCTTAGATAGTAAGTCCGTAATTATAAATACACAGAGTCAGGAGAAAATTAATTCTTCTGATAAAATAGAGATTTTAGATTTATCTGATAATAGCGAGAAAAATTGTAAAACAAAAATCAATATTGTTAACAAAAATTGTATGACAATATTGATAAATGCATTAAAAGGATTACATACACCACGCGATTAAATTTTGAAGAAAGCAATACGCTATACAATTTAATCGAATTAAGTGACAGCATAAATGCAACACACAGAAACCGAGAAGAATTAATTTCTTTTAAGGATTTAAATTTACGCGATAGATTTAAATTAAGTAAAATAGATGATAAGGGCATCCATTGTACTAATAAAATATACGAACATTTTGTTAGACATGTAAGAAACTTAGAAAATAAGTTAGGTGTAAAGAAATCACTAGTGAGCCCGAGAGACTCGGAGACAACCAATCAGCAAGCTGGACAAGTCTCGTACCCGACGCGCGACGCGAGGGAGCGCGCGAACATAGAGAGCTGTGGCGTTCCTGTTACCGTCGACTTCGTTATCGGCTCGAGTTTATCGATATGTTTCGATATATATATTTTATGCTGTTGATTTGTCGTTTCTTAGTAACGATATATATTTATTTGTTTGTTTGTAAAAAAACAGTCATTACATTCATTCCATGTATCTGATTAAATATACACACATTTATTTCTGATTAAATATTAATAATTAAATACAAAGAAAGTCTAGTTATTTTCACATAAGTTCCCACAACTGGTGACCCCGACGTGATCTCGTCAAGTGCGGTACTTCTAAATTAGTGACTAAGAAATCCGCAAGTCCGATTTCTTGTTCAGTGTGGAATTGTGAAAACTTCTGGACAACTTACGGCTTTTCTTCGACAAGAACTTCTAGTCTTCTTGGTGGCTGTGTTGTTATTCGGCAAGTTTCTTGGACTTCGTTGCTTAGGACTTCGAAAATTCTTCGAGATGCCTGTCGATAGAACACCGCCCGCTACTCCAGGATCAGCTTCAGCTTTTGAAGATCAACGGGATCAGCATGCCAATTATACGGAAAGAGCAGCTCAACATACCAGCAATGAGCCGAGAAATTCAGGTGAGTCCGGTGAAATCAATGCCAACGAATTTCGTCTTCTTAAGCTACCGATTTTCTGCCATAAGCAACCGAAACTCTGGTTTGCTCAACTTGAGAGTGAATTTTTGGTTTTTCGGATTCGTTCGGATGATATCAAATATAGCATTGTAATAAGACATCTTGACGAACAAGCTCTTTTAATGGTTGCTGAGATAATTGAGAGACCACCTGAAAAAGATAAATATGCAAATTTAAAGAATCTCCTTATTAATCGTTTTACTGATTCGAATGAAAAACGGCTTAGGCAATTATTGGCTGGTGTTGAATTGAATGATAAGAAACCGTCTGATTTGTTAAGAGAACTTAGACAATTGGCTGGAGGAACTATTTCTGATAATGTGTTACATTCAATTTGGCTTCAAAGATTATCTTATCGCGTTCAAGCAACTTTAGCAGTTGTTGAAGGTAGTCTTCTGATTAAGTTGGCTGATTTAGCTGATAAAATCATGGATCGGGAGTCTGGACTTCAAGTTGCTACGATAACTCCTTCAACTGAGCCTTATATATTGTGATCTTGCCGATCTCGAACGTAGAATTTCAGCTTTGGAGGTCATGCGTTCTAGAGATAGGTCAAAATCTAGATATAATGGAAAGAGAAGATTTAGGTCGACATCAAGAAATAAAAAGACTGTTAAAAAAGATGAGCAAACTTGCTTTTACCACAGGAAATTTGGTAATAAAGCTGTTAAATGTACGATTCCTTGTTCTATGTCAAAATCCTTCACAGTTAACCAGGAAAACTAGATGTTCTGTTGAAGGTGGAGACGGCTGTCAACGGTTCACTCAACAATCGTCTCATTATCATCGATAAATGTTCAGGCCTTAATTTTTTGATAGATACAGGAGCTGACATTTCTCTGGTTCCAAAAAGGTCAGTATCAAATACTCCATCTTCTTCTTTTAAACTCTTTGCTGCTAACGGTACCAAGATTGATACCTATGGATCAAAGATCTTAGCCTTAAATCTTGGATTACGCAGAGTTTTCAAATGGAAATTTTGTATTGCAAATATTCAACGACCAATTTTGGGAGCAGACTTTTTGAGTCATTATGGATTATTGGTTGACATGAAACGTAAACAATTAATTGATACTGTTACTAGTTTAACTCATAAAGGAAGGTTGTCAAGAACTAATCATTTGACAGTCTGTACAACTCAACCAGATTCACCTTTTCATAAAATCCTTGCTGAGTTTCCAGAGTTAACTCGTTTTGCTCCAATTTCAAATAATAAAATACACCAGGTAGAACATCATATCATCGTCAAAGGTTCTCCTGCTGCTTCGTCTCCTCGACGACTATCTCCTGAGAAATTGAAGTTCGCAAGAGATGAATTTAATACAATGATGGAGCAAGGAATTTGTCGACCATCGAGTAGTTCTTGGGCAGCTCCGCTTCATATGGTTCCTAAGGGTGGATCAAATTCTTGGCGACTTTGTGGAGATTATCGTGCTTTGAATGCAGCTACTATTCCGGATCGATATCCTCTTCCGAACATTTAAGATTTTACTGCAGGTCTACACGGAAGGAACATATTTTCCAAGATAGATCTTGTTAAAGCCTACTATCAGGTTCCTATTGCAAAAGAAGATATACCGAAAACTGCTGTGACTACTCCTTTTGGACTCTTTGAATTTCTGGTAATGCTTTTTGGTCTTCGAAACGCTGCTCAGACCTTCCAACGTTTGATGAATAATATTCCTTCTGGTCTTGATTTTTGCTTTTGTTATCTGGATGATATTTTGGTGGCCTCGTTCAATGAAAGTGATCATTTCAAGCATCTGCATATTGTTTTTACACGTCTGAAACAATTTGGTATGACAATTAACATTTCCAAATGTCTTTTTGGTAGAGAAGAAATTCCTTTCCTTGGTTATCTTGTTTCCAAGCAAGGAATTAAACCTACTACAGAAAAAGTTAAAGCAATTATCGATTATAAAAAACCTAAAACCATCCATGAATTAAGAAGATTTTTAGGAATTATTAACTTCTTTCGTCGTTGTTTAAAAAATGCTGCTTCACATCAAGCAATTTTGACTGACTATTTGAAGGACAGTAAGAAGAAGGACAAGAGTTTGGTTAGTTGGTCACCTGAAGCGGAAGAGGCTTTCAAATTCTGCAAGGAAGAGTTGTTACGGATCACAATCTTGACTCATCCTGCTCCAGCAGTCCTTCTTATTTTGACTTGCGACGCTTCTGATTTAACGGTAGGTGCCTCCCTGGAACAAATTATTGACGACTGTAATAAACCAATAGCGTTTTTCTCTAAGAAGTTGGATAACACTCAACGTAATTATAGCACTTACGATCGTGAACTTTTGAGTATCTTTTTGGCTATCAAACATTTTAGATATCTCCTGGAAGGACGTCAAATTTTGATACGAACCGATCATAAACCTTTAGTTTATGCTTTCAAGCAGAAATTGGATAAAGCTTCGCCACGACAGATTCGGCAACTGGATTTTATTGCTCAATTTTCAACTGACATTGAATATATTCCTGGAAAAGATAATATTGTTGCAGATTCGCTCTCAAGAATTGAATCCATTTCTATGCCAGTTATTGTTTCTCTGCAAGATCTGACTACATACCAACAAGAAGATGAGGAATTAAAATCTCTCCTTACAGATTCTTCTCTCAGACTACAGAAACTGATTCTTACTGGTTCTTCTTCTCCGATTTTTTGCGATTGTTCCACTGACAATATTCGTCCATATGTACCTCAACTTTTACGAAGAAGAATTTTTGATGTGGTTCATGGACTTTCGCATCCCAGTGGACGTTCTACCTGCAAGCTGATTCGGCAAAAATTTGTTTGGCCGACGATGAAGAAAGATATTAAAGAATGGTCTAGGACTTGTTTACCTTTTCAGCGAGCTAAGATTCACAAACATACGAAGAATTATCCTCAAAAGATTCCTATTCCAGATCAACGTTTTCAGCATGTTCATTTGGACTTGATTGGTCCTCTTCCAGTTTGCCAAAACTTTGGGTATTGTCTCACCATGATTGACAGGTTTTCACGATGGCCGGAAGCAATTCCTTTGGTTGAGATTCCTGCGGAAACTGTCACAACTGCCTTTTACTCTCATTGGGTGGCGAGATTTGGTTCTCCGCATATTATTACCACAGATCAAGGTCCGCAGTTTGAAGCAGCACTGTTTAAAGCTCTCACCAATCTTATTGGTTGCGAGCGTGTCAGGACTTCTGCTTATCATCCAGCCTCTAATGGAATTCTAGAGAGATGGCATCGCACGTTAAAAAGTGCTATTATGTGTCACGCTAACAAGGATTGGATAGAAGTTTTGCCAACCGTTTTGTTAGGACTACGTACCTGTTTCAAGGAAGATTTGCAAGCGTCTCCAGCAGACATGCTTTATGGAACTTCTTTGAAGATTCCAGGAGAATTTTTCATAGAAGAAGATCTTCCAGCTGATCCAGAAATTTTTGTGGAAAAACATCGGATTCACATGAGAAATATCAAGTCTCAACCGACTGCGCACCATCACAAGAAAACACCTTTTTATCACAAAAATTTATTTGATTGCACGCATGTTTGGATTCGCGTGGATTCTGTTAAAAAATCTCTTCAACCACCTTATAATGGTCCTTTTCGAGTTGTAAATAGAATTAATAATAATCTTTTCACTGTCGATGTTTCAGGTAAACTTACTAATGTCTCTACTGAACGGCTTAAGCCGGTATTTTTGCCTAAATAAGTAGATTCTGATACAGCTAATTCCACGCCTACTTCAAGTTCCACTACGCCTTTAATTACTTCTCATGGAACTCTGAGGACGTATTCTGGTCCCAGGAAACAAGTTCGTTTCGCAACATAGGATGTTGCTTGCGGGGAAGTACTGTGGCGTTCCTGTTACCGTCGACTTCGTTATCGACTCGAGTTTATCGATATGTTTCGATATATATATTTTATGCTGTTGATTTGTCGTTTCTTAGTAACGATATATATTTATTTGTTTGTTTGTAAAAAACAGTCATTACATTCATTCCATGTATCTGATTAAATATACACACATTTATTTCTGATTAAATATTAATAATTAAATACAAAGAAAATCTACTTATTTTCACATAAGTTCCCACAGAGCGGCCATAATCCAAGGATCCAAAATGGCGGCGACGACGCAGCACAGTCGAGTCGTAAATCCGAACTGATCAGCAGCAAATCTGAAAGAAAAAGAGAACGTAAGATGGAAAGTGAAGCCGAGAGAAAGAAGAGATACGAGGAGGAAGACCAAATCGTACACAATCTGATGACGAAAGCTAAACAACAAGCGATACAGATTGAACGTGACGAACGGTTAGCAATGTTAAGGAGGTTATGCCAAAAGGACAGTGGCAAACCAAGACCGGCGCGAGCCGAAATCGAAAAGCTTCTAGCCGAAGAAAGAAAACGGTCGGAACAAACCAGGCGATATATATGGCTCTGCAAGCCGAAGAACGCAACAAAACATATTAGGGCGAAACAATTCTTGGCGGCCAATCAGGTAAGCCGGAATACGAGATTATCTCGATGATCGCGGTTCGCAAGTTGTCGGATCAGGCAACTTTAAATATACCGATCAACTTTAATATAACAATGGATGGAGAGAATGTCACAAGACACGCGATGTTCGTCGAGAAAGGTGACATAGTTCTACCGGGGGACATTAATATAGTGCCAGTCGAGACGGATGTGCAAATCCAACGCAACGATAAACCGGTGGTAACCGAAGTGATACAAATAAGGCCAGCGGACGTTAAACAACCGCCAACAAGTCAAGTTGACGGAGATAAGGGAATCAAAGAAAAGAATGATTCTCAAAACAAGGAGAATGGTCCTCCGGAGAACACAACGTTGAAGAGGAAGCGGCCGGACGACCGCAAATTCAGCATCAGCTCCCCGAAACAGAAAGAACTTCGCCGATTTCGAAGCTCTCGACAAAGCTCTTTGGAGAGGGCAATGAAGCCGGAGGGAAAATCCACCAGCACAGCAGCCCCGAAGCAGGACGAGACGAGAAAACCGAAAAAACACCCGGAGATAAGAAGATTCCGAGATTCCGGTCCGTTATCAAGGAAGTAGGTGACGGAAAAACAAAAACGCGTGTGTTACAGATGATTGACAGTTCCGACGAATCCGAGCACGATGCCGGAGAACCTGTAAATAAGTGAAATTAATTATAAGCAAGCGTATTGTATTATAAAACGCGTTTTTAGAATTAGTAGAAGCGAGCAACACGGGTTGCACTTTTCATGTAAATTTATGGACTTTGTAAAAATGTGATAGCTGCACCTTAAGTGCAGTACTTTGGCACTTTTAGCCGAACTTGTAAATTAGATGTGAGATTAGGCTAGTCGAACAAATAGCATGTAAAATTAATATTAGGTATTTGCGTTAACCGCGGAGCGTGAAAAAGCGGTATTATATATATTAAATGTATATATGTAAATTTTTATAACCAAAGCGTAAATTTAAGGTTAAGCGCGTGCAATATAGGTCTTAAGGTTTATAAACAATTTATTTATATTTAATTAAGAATAGAGTAAGTGATATTTAGCTTTTAAAAGCATTATTAGAGATTAGTTAGAGATTATAAGACTGCGCATGCGCGAGAGTCAAGCCGCCGAGCGGCGAACAAGAGAAGGGATGGCTCTGAGTGGGAGAGTCCCAGAGTGGGGAACGAGTATAAAAGTCCGTGCAGAGCAGCATTCGAGGCCTTTTTCCCGGAAGTTAAGCGTGCAATAAAAAACGTATTACGGGTATTTCGTAGAACATAGTCGCGGTATAAAGTCTCGATACATTAGAGATTCGCGACGGTAATTAAAGGCAGACCTTTTTCCCGGAAACCAAGCGTGCTTAAGAAACGTCTTACTGGCTTTTTGAAAAGACATTCGCGGAATAAAAATCTCGGCTCGACAGAGATTCGTGATTGTAAAAGGGCAGTATTTTTTTAAAAATAAGACTGAAGCGCGATTATATCTCCAAGTTGTGGAGAGTCGCGGAAAAAACTACTGTTAAACAAAGAGAGACATTTTATATATTGATATTTATATATTTAAATATATTTTATACTTTTACATAGTAAAAGTAAAGTGAAAGTGATTTACTTACCTCGAAACCGCGATATCCTCTCCTGTGTCCGTGTGTCGATCCAGCTTCATCCAGTGGGTAGTCCAGCACTCCTTGGGCGTTGATCCGGCGAATCCAGCGGCGACCTGAAGCAGAATAAAGAGGGATTAACAGCAAAAGAGGAATTTTGTCCAACTGTCTAGCGTTGTACAAATTGCATCGTTCCGACGTATATTGGAAGTGTCGATCCAGAGGTAACCAGCGGGTAGTCCAGCAATCCTTGGGCATTGATCCGGTGAATCCAGCGACGACCTGAAACAGAAAAGAATAAAGGGATTAGGAAAAATTCCCACGCAGCCAAGCAGATACGCAGTGGCGTGAATAGCAGCGCAATCCTGACGCTGAGCATCCTGTTCGACGGAAGACCCGACGAGGCGTCGTTCCAGGGCATTCCTTGTTCGTTGGTGGTTAAACGAACTGGCGACCGTTTAATAAGGTAGGAAAACCTGTATTCTGTGTAGAATTCTCCATCTCGACTTGTTTGTCCGGTCACAACCTAACCAATAGGCAAGGGGTTCGACCGCGTCCTAACCAATAGGCAAGGGGTCCGCGGAGAGGGGGAGGGGGACAGCGTCCTAACCGGTTGGCAAGGGTTTCTGCGGAGTGGGGGAGGGGGACCGCGGCGAAACCGATTGGCGAGGGGTCCGCGGAGAGGAAGAGGGGAACCGCGACGAAACCGATAGGCGTGGGTCCGCGGGGAGAGGGAGGGGAACCGCGACGAAACCGATAGGCGAGAGTCCGCGGGGAAGAGGAAACGCGAAGGTTCGATGCCGCGAGTAGGTGTGAGAGAGAGATAGCGCTAATGATATTCTATGGGTGTGGGAGAAGGATAGCGCGAGGCGTACGCATGCATGTGTGAGAGAGATAGCGCGAGGCGTTCGCAATGTGTGGGAGAGAGATAGCGTGAGGCATGCACTTGGGAGAAAGATAGCGCGATGCATGCATGTGCATACGGCGTTCGCAAGGCGGTGCGAAAGAGATAGCGCGAGGCATGCACGCGTGTAGGAGAAGGATAGCGCGAGCAAGGAAGGGAAGCGAAAGAAATACATAATCATTTTTTCATTTTAACACATTTATTTATGTTAAAATACATCACCTCGTCTCAAGGTTTCAGACAAAAGTTCATCCACAGCATACGCTAATAGTTCGCAATCTATGACAGATGTTTTATCATAGACGTCGCGCAAGATTTTAATAGCATAATCTTTTTCGGCACCAAACATATTACCTTGCAAATTAACGACAAGTCGATCGAAACTCTCATTTACGGCTTTTATATTCTCACACAGTTTCAAATATTCATGATTAACGCAATGTTCGAGTTCGAATAAAAAAAATATAGTTGACGGTTTCATTTACAAGCAAGAATCGCGTAACGTAAGTTTCATAATACTCGCATTGTGTATTTTAACAATCTCAATTGATAAATCATAAATCCATATTGGTGCATGATTAGGCGTTTCTACAAGCTGTTCAACGTCCGCTCGTTTCAGCATTAGCGATTCCCATGTGTCAATAGATAATACGATTTGATTGCCTCGGTTATCGCCGAGATGTAATTCCACGTAAGATGTTACTCCAACGCTGATTCCAATATCCAAGTATTTATAAGCAGTGCGCGTCAAAGCAAATCTGCGTACCAAAATACGCGGTATACAATGAGGTTTACCGCATCTGAAAAATACAATTAAATATGAAATAGCATGGAAAAAACATATATATATATATTTATATGAAACATTTGTGATACTTACAAATCATGTGGTTTCTTGTACAGCTTAATTTCATCTCGTGGTTTCTTGCACGGCTTAATTTCATCTCGTGGAACGTAATAATTCATGCGTTTGCAACCGTTGCTGCTACTTCCTTCAGGAAAGTACATTTTGTCTCTCGGTTATGAGAAGTGGACCGTTGGTACTAGCAGTTGACGCGAAACTGATCGTATAAAAATTAACCGAGTATACGTGACGCTTATTTTTCAAAAGTATGACGTGGTGGGAGATTAATACTCTGAAAATTTAGGAGAAGGGGAAACGGTCTGTATGCCACTCTTGCCACCCTTCATCTACTTTACGCACCCTCAGCTTTCTCGACGCGGTATTTTTTCAATTTTTCCATTCAAGCGCCGATATACGGCTGCTTCGCGATGACATCACCCCCACGTGGAGATTTAGCCGAATGCGCAAAAAAATGCAACATAATATAAAATTTTCAAGCGCCGATGTGCGGTTGCTTCGCGATGACATCACCTCAGATATTAGAATTCAAACGCGGGTGTCGAAACATGACAAAATCGAGAAATATAAGAACAATTATCAAGGTTAATTTGTGCTAATATATAAGTAATCTAAAACTTTTGCGATGCGTCTTGGCTGAGATGACATCATCACCAGGTGTGAGATTTAGCGGAATGCACAAAAAATGCAACGTAATATAAAATTTTCAAGCGCCGATGTGCGGCTGCTTCGCGATTACATCACCCCAGATATCAGAATTCAAACGCGCGTGTCAAAACATGACAAAATCGTGAAATATAAGGATAATCCTCATGGTTAAATTGCACTAACATACTTGGACAGCAACATGTAATTTGAAACTTTCGCGATGCATCTTGGCTGAGATGACAGCATCTCTAGACGACAAAAAAATGCAATAATCTCTCAAAATTACGTGACAAACCGCGAAATAAAGATTTAGTTAATACACATGATAGAGAGAGACGTCAAGATAGAATATAAAATCATGGTAAAGAGGCACACCCTGTCAGTATTTTCGCCAAGAGTTCCGAGACAAGAGCTATTAATAAGCGCATCTTGTTAGCAAAAATTTTTGGCATAAATTTAGAAATATGGCGGAAAACAGTGCTGAACGAATTCTGCGCGAGCAATCTGCAAGGGTGAATTCGATAGAGGAGTACGTTGCGTGGGAGCAACGATGCGACAAATATATCGAATCGTTGGAAGAGCAAAGTCGAATCAAACGTCCACGATTATCGATCGGGATTCGACAATCGCTGATTGCCCGAATCGCGCGACTCGAGGGATTGAAGAACTCGTTACGCGGGCGTTTTGTACATGCGGGTGCAGGATGCAGTACGCAACAACACGGATTGATTTGGCGAGAGATCGATACGGCGTTCGAGAGCCGCATATTGACTGGTGCGGTTATAAATCATAATCACATCGAGCCTCGTCAATTTTTCGAGAATGCCAAAGACATTGTGCTCGAACATGTGCAAACCGTGCTGAAAAAACACTTTAATGTGAAAATTAATACATTGTTCAATGGTGAATTTGTGACGGGTGATAAACGCGCAAATAAAACTATCAATACGAGAAACTATGAACTCTTTCGCACATCCGATTTACGCGAATGGTACGAGCGGCGCGTTGTCGAGCCCACTCTAGCATCGCTCGAAGAATTTCAAGAACGCGAAAGCGGGTGGGCATTGTCGCGAATACTCGATTTAATCGTGAATATAAATAAATATAATCCTATGCGCGCGGGATGTAACATAAAATTACCGCGAGCGATAATGATGAAGAGAGCGGTGATCAACGTGCAATCTAAAGACAATGCATGTTTCGCGTGGTCTGTGGTCGCTGCTCTACATCCAGCTAAATTGAAAGTGGATCGGGAATCTTCGTATCCACATTATACGACAGTGCTGAATCTCCAGGACATTGAGTTTCCAGTGACTGTGAATCAAATTAAAAAATTCAAACTTGCCAACGATATTTCAATCAATGTATATAGTATCGAGGAAAAGAACATTGTCCCGATACGTCTGAGCGAGCTAAAGAGAGACAAATACGTCAACCTGCTGTACATTGAAGACAACAACGTTGGACAATTCGCGTGGATCAAAAATCTATCCCGCCTCGTAAGCTCGCAATTGAGCAAACATAATGGCCAAATACATATTTGCGACCGGTATGTATATATTTAATAAAATATTGTAGAAATCTTTGAACAAAAATTAAAAATGATTCATTTTACAGATGTTTGCACTACTTTGGTTCGAACGACAAGTTACAGTCATATACGGTGGACTGTCGAGAGATGAACGAGTGCGCTATCCGATTACCGAGCGATAAGGACAAGTGGCTCACGTTCAACAACTATAATCGGAAAGAGCGGCTTCCTTTCGTCGTGTACGCCGACTTGGAGTGTGTTTTGGAGAAGACGGAGGAAGAGAGAAATTACCAGCATCAGAAAGTATTTAGCATAGCATATTATGTACATTGTTCGTACGACGATTCGTTATCCGCGTATCATTCCCGTTGCGGTATCGATTGCATGTCATGGTTCGTCGAAGAACTTAAAAATTTAGCGCAACGTGTAAAAAGTATTTTATCAGCTAATGTCCCCATGGTAAATTTAACATCCGATGAATAGGAAAAATTTCATAGCACGACACAATGTCATATTTGCGAGAAACCATTCGTACAAGATGATACACGCGTACGCGATCATTGCCATCTGACTGGGCGATACGGAGATCCCGCGCATTCAAATTGCAATTTAAATTATAAAGATTCTTTTTGCATTCCAATAGTTTTTCATAATTTATCCGGTTACAATGCACATTTTATTATAAAGGAAATAGCTACAGCGTTCGAAGGGGGAATCGAGTTACTTCCAATAACAAAAGAAAAATATATATCATTTACGAAAAATGTTAAACTTGGCGAAGAGAAATCGAAAAATCATATTAAATTGCGTTTTATCGATTCGTATAAATTTCTCACAGCCAGTCTCGATAAATTAGCATCATTTTTGAATAAAGACAAACTCAAAATTTTAAAATCTGAATTTCAAAATTTACCGAATGACAATTTCAATTTATTAACACGGAAGGGCGTCTTTCCGTACGAATATATTGACTGCGTCGACAGGTTGCAAGATACGTGTTTACCACCGCGCGAATCATTTTACAGTTCCTTGACCGGTGACACAATATCCGAGAGCGATTACGCGCACGCCGAGAACGTCTGGAAGCGGTTCTCCATTCGAACGCTGGGCGAATATGGCGATTTGTATCTCAGAATTGATGTCTTGTTATTAGCAGATATTTTTGAAAATTTCCGCGAGAGTTGTATTAAAAGTTATGGGCTCGAACCCGCGTATTACTATACTCTTCCCGAACACGTGGGACGCCATGTTGAAGCATACGAATATTACATTCGAATTGCTTACGGATATCGACATGGTTATGTTTATCGAACGCGGAATACGCGGTGGTTTAAATCAATGTTCCAACAGATACATGCTAATAACAAATATATGCAGTCATACGATCAATCGAAACCTTCAACGTATCTCACGTACTTTGATGTAAATAATTTGTACGGCAGGGCAATGTGTCAACCCTTGCCCTATGCAGATTTTCGATGGGTCGACGACGTATCCGATTTTGATACATCATCGATCGCGCTCGATTCGCCTATAGGCTACATCCTTGAAGTCGATCTCGAGTATCCGCAACGTGTTCACGATGCGCACACTGACCTACCGTTTTGCCCGACACGTGACAAACCACCTGGTAAGCGGCAGGATAAGCTGCTCGCAACCTTATATGATAAGAAGCGTTACGTAATACATTACCGCAACCTGCAGCAATGCACGCGACACGGACTTCGCGTTACAAAAATACATCGAATATTACAATCTTCGCAATCTCCATGGCTTCGCAGTTATATCGAACTCAATACACAATTCCGAACATTCGCGAAAAATGATTTTGAAAAAAATTTATATAAATTAATGAATAATGCGGTATTTGGCAAAACGGTGGAAAATGTGCGCAATCACGTTAATATTAAGCTCGTGACACATTGGGATGGAAGATATAGCGCAGAGGCGATGATCGCAAAACCAAATTTTCATAGTAGAAGCGTGTTTTCGGAGAATCTGATCGCCGTTGAATTGCGCAATCTCGAAGTAAAATTTAATAAACCAATGTACGTGAGTATGTGTATACTCGACATATCCAAGACATGTTTGTACGAGTTTCACCACAATTATATGATACCTATGTATCGAGAGAAATGTAAAGTCATGTACACCGACACCGACAGTCTCATATATCACATCGAGTGTGAAGATGTATATGAGAATATAAAGCGCAACGTCGACAGATTCGATACCAGCGATTATGCGGTGGACAATGTGTACGGTATACCGCTCGCGAATAAAAAGATACCGGGTTTAATGAAGGATGAAAATAATGGCGCCATCATGATCGAATTCGTCGGGCTTAGGGCAAAAATGTACGCGTTGCGAGTAGATGGTAAGAAAGACACGAAAAAAGTAAAAGGCGTCAAGAGTAACTTCGTCGCGAGAACGATAACGTTCGACGATTACACGCGGTGTTTGAACGAAGAGATTGAAATGACGCGTCAGCAGTCTTGTATAAGATCTAAATTACACGACGTATACACTATTCGCGAGACAAAAATTGCTCTAAGTCCGTACGATGACAAGCGGTATATCGTACCCGAAACCACCGATACGCTACCGTGGGGACATTATAAAATACCGTCGTAAATAAAAATCATGTATATTTATTGTAAATAAAAATTACGTATATTTATTGTAAATAAAAATTATATGTATATTTATTGTAAATTATATGTATATTTTATAAAGTTTACAATTTTGTTTATATTTGTAAAATATCTTTAATATTATGTATTATTGTTAACATATTTATAATATATTATTTTTATGTATCCAAGAATTGTGCGTTGCATCAAATCCCAGCCATTTCACATAAACCTCGTCGCCCTTTTTGCGTATCACCTTTTCCACGAGATGTACGTCGGGATTAGCAACGCGTTGTAACTCGTATTCGTAAAATCCGCCGGCGACGCGATTTCCACATGAATCTTTGAGTACATAGGTCACGGGATTAGTTTTCTGCACTTTAACGATCTTAAACACTTCGGTCGACCAATTTGGCGTGTAACCTTTCTTAAAGATGGTCTTGACTTTACTCACGCGTACCGGATCGCCTACTTTGAATCCTGCCGGTGCCGCAATCTTTACGTTGCTGTATACCGTATTTAAAAGTTTATCGGCGATCGCGGGGGTAACATCGATAGGTCTCATACCGATAGTGCGATGTTTTCGCGCATTGTACTCTCCAACGAGTCGGGACAACGCGTCGATCCACTTGTAATTTCCATTAAGCGTAAACATTTTCCACATATTGTTCTTTAACGTTCGGTTGAATCTTTCCACGACCGAGGCTTTCATGACAGAGTACGTCGAATAATGATTAATGCTGTGTTTCTTCACGAGTTTCTGTACATTTGCATTGTAAAATTCTTTTCCTCTGTCGGTTTGAAAATTTTTCGGGCATCTTCCATCGTCTCGAATTATCTTTGCGATCGTATCCGACATCTCGTTTCCACTCTTACTCTTGAGCGGTACAGCACACGCATACTTGCTCAACACATCGATAACTGTGAGTATGTAGTTGTAGCCTTTGTTGAATCGTGCATATGGACGCATCTCGACCACGTCCGCCTGCCACAGATCGTCGTATCCGCGTACTATGACACGTCTACGTGGGAAATTTTTTCTCCCTGGAGCATGCATTCTCCAGCAGCTGTTTTTCAGAGGTCTTTTGCGACATATTTGATCGAGGCATAATTTGCAATAATGAGATAATTCCTCCACGTATATTCTTTATATATCGTTCTTCTCCTGCGTTGAATTAGATGGTCTGCGCGTGAGTTGCATACCGAAGCATTTTCTGCATCTCATCCATCATTATTTGCAGCGTCTGCATATTCGTCTCGAGCGTGATTATTTTTTTCTCAAGTTCTTCCTGTAGGTCCTCCAAAAGCTTGACAGGTATTTCCACGTACTGTTTGTTTGCGGCATCAGTATCATCTTCCGGTTTCGCTACGCGTCGTATCTTGCGCGACCTTGCGTCAAAGCCGGAGGTTGTCTGACACAGAGCGTTATCGCGCACGTAATTTCTTAGTAATCCATTCCATTGATAGTATGAGTTGTTCGGTGTTCCCAACGATAATCCAAATTTATTAATCGACATTTCGATACAAACAATAATGACAGACTGACTCGTTTCGCCGACGCATAGATTAATTTATAATAAGGCCAGCTTCGTAAAGTTCCTCGATAATTGATAACATTTCATTGTCGTGGGCATTGTTGCCGGCTTGACGCGAAGCTTCCAGCAATCTACCAACTCGTTGGGGTCATCACAATGCACGTAATCGATCTTATTATCGTTTAACGTCATAGCGCGCAGTATGTTTATACCTCTTCCAGCTTTTTTTCCAGGTGCTATTATATTTTTAATAGAGATTAATGGCGCTATTATATTTTTATACTTGTATCCCTTGTTACTTAATACTCGATTACGCATATCGTTGCCACGTCTATGCGCATTTGTCGCCAGTAATATATTTTTGTATTTAATTTTATCATCGTCATTGTATACGTCACCATCGGGCGTTCTCTTGAAAATTAACTCGTAGAGATCTGGTGTTCCCACGTATCTTATTCCACTAATAATTATATTGTCATCTTTATCCAAATCAAAAATTTTATTACCAAGCATCATTCCTTCGTTGCAAAATTTAACACCGTAAACATAATCCATACTGTTATTTTTATCTTGACTCAAAATAGCTCCCACATATTTTTGCCCTAGTGGACCCAGATGTGTGCGCAATGTATTTTGACCCTCGGACGTTTGTAATACATGTTGAACCGACGTCGCAAGCGTTTCAGGTGTGGTTTCGAAAATTTTTTCCACATACGGAGACGATCTTTCGTACAATATTTGACTGGATTGTATATCTTTTATCGGAGTAGAAGTAATTACATTCGATAATTGTTTCATTCGCTTACGTTTTGATTGATTTGGAGTAGAAGTTATTAGCGAATCGTTCAATGATATATTTGACCTTGTTCGCTTTGTTCCAGACTCTTTTTTCAGATGCTTGTCTTCGAGCATACTCGATGGTACGATTTTCGCTTCATTAGATTCCACATTGATTGTATTTTCGACAAGTTGTTTTAGAAGTTCGATAATTGGTTTAAAGTGCCTCTCCAATGCGACGTTTTCCTCCATTTGACCGGTTTTTAAAGAACGATATTTTTTGCGGATTGATTCGCTCGTTTTTACAATCTCTCTCGCAATCTTCTCACAATCGTCACTGTCAATCGTCGTCGTCATGTTGCGCTCGGACGAAAATTTTTAGACGTTGCTCGATCGATGTATCGATAGCGACTAACCACTTATCGCATGCCACGTCGTCAAAGATAAAAATGGAATTCGGAAGCGCCTCGCTCGGTGGAATAACGTCACTATTATTAGAGAATGTAAAATAACCAATTTCATCGATCGATAATAGCAAATTTTCCAAGTATCGATATTTCGGTTGTTGAAGTGATTTCGAGTATACGTACACATTCTCGAAATGTACACCGTGTGGACTTTCTATCAAACTTATCAACACGTTAGTCTTACCGCAATTCGAAGGACCGCAAATGATACCGCATATAGTAGTCGGCAGCATGTTTCCATGCTTGCGTATTACTTTTTCGGACATTACTCATGTTTTATCGTCAAAATTTATCACTTTGATTATCGTCGCTTGTCGCGCGAACAGCATGTTTGCTCTCGCGAATCTGAAATCAAATTTTGGAAAATGAGTCATCGGGGCCCTATTTATAGAGGCGCACCGAATCGAAACCGCTCAGTCTCAAAAATGTTTCTTCTTCTATCGGTTGACAGCGATATTCTCGACCTTACCACCGAGCAGTTACAGATTATCCCCAAGATCGTTTTACTGCGAGACTTTGGTAGCTACGTGGAACAATTGTGGGACAAGCTTCCCGAACATATAAAAGCTGACTCAGAGGTTCAACAGTATCGTCGATGCACGCGACATTATAATTTGCCGTGGCAACAAACACATTTCGACGGTCCAACACCGTTAATAGAAGATTGTGGCAAATGCCAGCAAAAATTGTAAGAGGTGGTGGTTTGTTAAATCGTGCGATAAACGCACTTCCTATCGAATTACATATCAGTTTTGCCGACCGGGAACTCATTTAGAAACACGATTGGCTAGAGGCGATCGAGGTATCAATCCATTGGATGCCGCGTGTCGCGAGCACGACATAGCTTATTCCCGAAGCAACGATTTCGGTCAACGACACGTTGCGGATAATATACTCGCCACGAAAGCGCGAACACGTATTACCGCGAGAGATTCGACTCTTGGCGAGAAAGCAGCCGCTACAGCTGTTTGGGCGGCTATGAAAGCAAAGACGAAATTCGGTATGGGGATGAAAACAAAAAGATCATCGATGAAGAAAAAGACTGTGAAAAAACGAATACCTCCTATAGTGAAGCGCGGTGGTATCTTACCCATTTTATCATTATTGGGAGTTCTCGGTTCATTGGCTGGCGGAGCAGCGGGAATCGCCAAGGCGGTGAACGATAGCAAGGCGGCGCAACGTCAGCTCGAAGAAATGCAACGTCATAATCGCGCCATGGAAGGTCACGGACTTTATCTCGCTCCATACAAGCGCGGGCGAGGGTTCTCAACAGCGGCCAAGAAAAAAAAACGTCAAAATAAAAATGTCTACTGGTGTAACAACCAATATACAATTGGAACAACTTGCAAGACGTATGCGTATACAATTTTTTAGAGACGTTTTCATGCGCAATAATTTACCGATAAACGGTGTACGGCAAAATGAGAGCGGTATCGTCAATTTGGATGACGTCGATGGTTCCGGTACTCATTGGGTTGCGTATGCAAAGAGGGGAGATCGTGTAGTATATTTCGATAGTTTTGGAAATTTTCGACCGCTCAAGGAATTAGTGCGATATTTTGGACAGAATGTTGCGAATATAGAATACAATCACACGGCCTATCAAAATTATAATCAAAGTATTTGTGGACAATTGTGTCTTCGATTTCTTCAAACGGTCGATGATCGATATCAATTTAAAGCCTGACAATTCTCCGTCGTGACTCAGTATTCGTTTGACAGTTTTCCAGCATGTCACTCACGCTTACGTTGACTGGCAAGAGTAGCGTTCTTGCTGTGAGCTACTTTCCGGCTATAGATTTAAACGATGGCGATTACGAGCTTGGTTTAACGGACTTTGAAACTTATCACACGATATCGAACGAGAATTCTTGGAACAATAAATTTTATTTTGATAACGACGATAAGGAAATTACGATTCCCGAGGGATCGTATGAATTACACGATATAAACGAATATCTTCGACGTGCAATTTTACGACATCGACGCGTAGTTGATTCCAACGATATTGTTGATGACGAAGATAATATCGAAGAACACGATGAATATCCAATAATGCTTCACGCTAATCATAATACGCTAAAGAGTGAAAACAAATGTGTCTATAGAATAAATTTTAGTAAACCGGGCAACGTTGGATCGTTGTTGGGATTCTCATCGAATCGTATATTACAGCCTCGGAAATGGCACGAATCGGATGTACCGATAAATATTATTAGCGTAAATATTATTCGTATACAATGTAGCGTAACCACTGGCGCGTACAGCAATGACAAGCGCGTACACACGATACATGAATTTTCACCGAACATGCCGCCAGGATATAAGATATCGGAAACGCCAGCACAGATCATTTATCTATCGATCGTCGCACGGAGCATTACTGATTTAACGATACGCATTGTTGATCAAGAAGGACATTTGCTTGATTTTCGAGGAGAGGGAATTACCATAAGATTGCATATACGGCGGCGGCAAAAGTAAAGCGTTTGACAAATGAAATGCTTGTGTTGAACGAAAGCACGGAGCACGCGAGAGACAATATCTTTGCGAGGGACAATATTTTTGCGAGAAGGCGAGTGACTGGGGTATCGGGTGACAATAATCACATATCTGGTTACGCTAAAAACAAGTTCAGCGCGTTGAATCGCGAGTTTTTAAAATCATTGGGATTCGTCGTACGAAATGCTTGAACAATATGATTGACATCTTGAATATCGGAGGCGTGCCGATCTTTGACGATCGTATTGTCAAGATTGAGACTCATACGTACAATCCATACGCCAACACAACGCTTGGATATAGCGACGAAATACGGATACCGATACAACATCAAGATTTGTACACGTTATCATGTGAAAGTTTTCTATACGTCGAGGGAAAGTTGACGGTGCGTAAAGTAGCTGAAGGGGCAAGAGTGGTATTGGGCAACAATTATGTCGCGTTTATGTTTGATGAACTTCGATATGAACTCGACGGTGTGGAGATAGACCGCAACAGAAACGTTGGAATAACTTCCACGATTAAAAACTATGTCTCTCTAACAACCGAGTAAGGTAAAATCTTGGAAAATGCTGCGTAGAATATGTCGCATAATGCTGTTGAAGTTTAATTCAATTTTTGCGTGCCGCTCAACATACTATTGGGGTTTTGCGAAGATTATAAGCGAGTTGTGATCAGCTGCGGCCGCTCGTCACGAATTAATTCTGATACGTTCGCGCAACGACAACAATTGCATATTTGGAAATACTTTGACTGGAGCTGATATCGAATTATTCAAGATACAATAGCGTATGCCTCATGTAATATTGAGCGAGGTCAATAAACTATCCTTGCTATGCGCGTTGGAAAGCGGGCGATACTTGAATATGAGTTTTCGCTCTTGGGATCTATACGAATTTCCTCTATTGCATAATACGACCAAGCATTCGTGGACCGTGAAAGCCGCCTCTCAGCTGGAGAAGCCGCGATACGTGATCTTTGCGCTGCAGACTGGCAGAAAAAATGCTATGTCAAAAGATATTACTACATTCGACGACTGCAAATTGACCAACGTTAAACTCTATCAAAACTCGGAATTTTATCCCTACGATGATTTGAATTTAGATTTCGATAAAAATAGATTCGCCCTCTTGTTCGATATGTACTCTCGTTTTCGCAAATCTTATTACGGATGTGATAATGATGATGTGCTATTAAACATTTCAAAATTTTTACATTGCGGTCCTCTCGCGGTTATCGATTTCTCGCGACAAAACGAGTCTGTCAAAAATTCCACCGTGGACGTGAGATTAGAGTTTGAGTGCAAGGAGGATATACCGGCAAATACTACCGCCTATTGTCTCATCTTGCACGATCGCGTTGTCGAATATTGCCCATTGACCAACGTAGTTCGTAAAATTACCTAAATCAGCAAATATCCCCTCCAATGTCAAAATATATAAAGATTGAGATTTTGACGATCGCCAGCAGTCGTACATCATTCTTACGGTAATATTATCAGCATGATCGCGCCAACGTTCGTGGATCTGCAAGGATTCATTATCGGAAACTTTGTCGTGAAGGAAGTAGCGATACTGAGAAATGGATTTGTTCTTTCTCACTTCTTTTTTGCAAGTCCCATACCATGGCGTGTGCTTACAAAATCTGAGAGATGCCAAGCTTCATGGCTAATCGGACATCACCATGGGTTCGATAGCTGTACGATAGCCGTCCGAAGCTGTTCGATAGCCGTTTGATAGCCATTCAATAGTCGTTCATAGTCGTTCAATAGCCGTTTAAAACTGTTCGATAGCCGCTCGATAGCTGTTCAAAGCCGTTCGATAACCGTTCAAAGCCTTTCGAGAGCCGTTCAAAGCCGTTCGATAGCCGTCCGATAGCCGTTCGATAGCCGCTCGATAGCCGTCCAAAGCCGTTCGGTAGCCGTTCGATAGCTGTTCAAAGCTGTTCAATAGCCGTTCAATTGCCGTTCGATAGTGATTTACATATTATAATAATATATTATTCATATTTAAAAGACTTTAAATAGTTGTCTGTGGAAACATTCTAACTTTTGTTTTCTTATCAAGAGCTGAGAGTAAGCATTCTTCGTAAGTGATACATCTCCTACTCTAAAATGTTCGAGACAACGTCTATCCCGGTATGTTCGTCACAAAGTGCTTGACAACGAATGAAGAACAGTGTTATAGTAAAGTGAAGCGAATAAAAATGTCAATATTTCGCCTTAATCTGGTAAGTAGTGTTCAGTATTTTCGTGTGTGACATTATGTATATGTATATTTATTAATATTATATTTCAGTTTGTGCAAATTGATATTATCCACCAGCGGTACATGCGGTGGACGAGGGGCAATTTTCGGTGGGTGCACGCCAATTTGTGGGGCGACACCCGAGAGGCCCGCGAGTGGGCAAACATTCACCCGCACATTTACGAAGACATTTTCTGTTTGCGGCCGCTTTTTGGGCTTGAGCCCTATGAAGAAGAGGAGAATCGGGAGCTAGAAGAGGTGTGGGAAGAGGAAGAGGAGGATTGGGAGGAGGATTGGTAGGAAAAGCTTGCTTAATGTAAGTATCTTCTTTTTAAAATTTATATTAGGTTTATAAAAATTAAATTAGGGAAAGCGCATTATACTAACAAGATATGTATTTTTTCTATTTCAGAAAGAGCCTGCAGCAAATATTTTTATTATATATTATTATTATTATTATTTTTATTATTTTTTTACACACACACACACACACACACACACATTTATATGATATACACACAATTATTGAATAAATATTATTATTATTATATTAAAAATGTCGATTATTTCTGTGTCTCCTTCTTTCCTTTTCCTATTCGTGCATGCCTCGCATTATCTCTCTCTTTCTCCCGCGAACGTCATCCTTTTCCCACGCCAATGCGGACTCTATCCTTCTCCTATACGCGTGCATGCCTCGCGCTATCTCTCTCGCACCGCCTTGCGAACGCCGTATCCACGTGCATGCATCGCGCTATCTCTCTCCCAAGTGCATGCCTCGCGCTATCTCTCTCCCACACATTGCGCACGCCTCGCGCTATCTCTCTCACACATGCATGCGTACGCCTCGCGCTATCCTTCTCCCACACCCATAGAATATTATTAGCGCTATCTCTCTCTCACACCTACTCGCGGCATGGTACCTTCGCGTTCCCTCTTCCCCGCGGACCCTCGCCAATTGGTTTCGTCGCGGTTTCCCTCCCCCTCCCCGCGGACCCTCGCCTATCGGTTTCGTCGCGGTTCCCCTCCTCCTCTCCACGGGCCCCTCGCCCATCGGTTTCGCCGCGGTCCCCCTCCCCCTCTCCACGGACCCCTTGCCAACCGGTTAGGACGCGGTCCCCTTCCCCCTCTCCGCGGACCCCTTGCCTATTGGTTAGGACGCGGTCGAACCCCTTGCCTATTGGTTAGGTTAGGTTAGGTTGAACCCCTCGACTATTGGTTAGGACGCGATTCCCGCGTGACGTCATCCCCCCGCGTGACGTCATACCCCCCCCGTGACATCATACCCCCCGCGCCGGTTTCCCCTCGCCCCTCAGAGGACCTGGGTTAGAACTCTCTTAGTAACACTACTGATCGCTAATCTTATTTCTGCGATCTTAACTCGTTCGTTAAAATCGAAATCTTCTCTTGGAACATGTTGAGTTTTTGATTGTCCTGGATTAATTTCTTCGACAGAGGAACTTTCCAATTCCGAATAGTTAGTCCAAGAATTTGGATTTAATATTTTCATATTTTCCAGATGATATGTGCTCTTCGAATGTTTTTTTATTTCTGAAAGTCCACAAACTAATGTCGTTTGACAGGCTAAACAGAAAAATTTGTGAGGATCATCAGGAATTTCCTTCACCCAGGTTTTCCAGGAAGGATTATCATCAAACCATTGATGTTGGAATCGTTTCTGTCTACCCATCTTGAGTCTTTTAGCAGCGGGTTCTTGATCGCTCATTTTTAAATTAATAATGTTCCCCACAATTTAAAAATATATAATAAATAAATAAAATAAACTAAATAAATAAATAAAATAAATGAATAAAATAAAATAAATAAATAAAATAAATGAAAATAAAATAAAATAAAATAAAATAAATAAATAAAATATAATAATATAAATAAATAAAATATTGTTACGTCCAGACTTGGGGAAGGATGAGTCGACGGAAGGGCGCAACAACTATCTTTATTTATCCCGAAGTCAAACGTCTCGTGGCGTTTGGTATCGGGTCGAACGAACTGACAGCTCCGAAAAGCAGGTAAACGACTGAGTCGCTATTAAACTGTTTTCGGAAGTTCGAGTGAAGCGAGGGGGGGATTTAAGGCGGGAGGAGGCACGAACCAAGCATCCATCTCTTCCGTGGCAGCGGCACTGTCGTATCTGTGTAGGACGTTTACACACTTCCTCAGCCCGACAAATAATTGTTAGAAAACAACATTTGCGGGTCTGAAAAAATATGCGAGGTACAAGTGGCTGAATCGGGAATCGAACCCGAGTCTTTCGCTTTCCGGGCAACTGCTCTTACCACTGAGCTATTCAGACCTCACACCTTACGCCACTTTTAACACAGTACATACGACTCCAGAGCGATGTTGGAATCTCGCTCCATGGATGCAGTGCCGACTGCCACGGAGAGACGAAATCCCCAGCACGTCTCCAGAGCGGTCCAAATCATAACGATTGAAAATTGGCGCCCGTAGCCGCTCAGCGATGAGTCTTGACTCGTCACCAGTATGAATGGAAGCCTCCTCGAGTAGTCGTCCATCCTAAACCACTACGCCTAAGCAGCCCCCTCTTCTGCTCCCAATTAATAATACGATCTTCCACCGTCACCACGTGGTGGATCTAGTGGACAGATTACCAGCACTTACGCTGGCACAGATGTACACCGCAGAGTGAAGCGAGGGGGGGATTTAAGGCGGGAGGAGGCACGAACCAAGCATCCATTTCTTCCCTTGCTACTTGCAATAGCGGCAGAATAAAGAATTCCTGGATCCCGTTTGCTGGTTTAGTTTTGATCGACAATCTTTAGCAATGTGTCCGAAGTTGCTACAAATTTGACAAGTTACGCGAGTTTTATTTCCCGCATAACGTTGTTCGTTCTGTTTCTTCCAGCAATTATTTGCAGAATGGCCGGGTCTTTCGCACCATTGGCAAATTACCGAGATTTTATTGTTATTAGTTGTATTATTCTGTCGACAAGATTTTGCATCATGACCGGATTTTAAGCATAATTGACAAGTTATTATTTTCCCTTGAACTACGTTTACCGATCGGCGTTGTTGTGGATCGCGAAAGCGGCATTTCTCTGCTCCATGCCCACGTTTTTTACAAATTTGACATACTAGTATCGCGGTTCCTAAATCAATCTGGTTATTAATTTGTTGAGATGTTTGTAAATATTTCTTGCAGTTACTGCCTACGTGCCCTTCCTTATAACAGATTTGACAAATTTCTTTTAGACTGTTAGTTTTCTGTCTACCTGAACTGTTATCTATTCCCTGTCGTAAATTTGTCATTTCTCGGAGCTCTCTCTCTATCCTTAAAGCGTCGGCTGCAATTTCTTGTACGTTTAATAAATTTCTTGCAACTCGTTGTTCAATCTCTGGTTTTAATCCTCTAATAAAACACTTGCACATGTCCTTTTATAATGATGCTTTAATATTTTGGTCAGACGACACGTTACCCGAACTTCTATATGTTTCTAAAATTTGTTTTCCAAGAATCTTTACTCTATTTGCATAAGTAATTACATCTTCATTACCCTTTTGATATATACAACCCAATTCCCCTTGTAATTGATAAACGTTTTTTGCTGGTCCATAAATTTGTTTTAAATATTTAGTTAATTGAGAAACGCTATCAAAATCTTGACCTTGTATAGTTCGGCGAGCCTCCCCTATTATCCTGGTTCTTATTATTTTGGTAAACTGTGATTCAGCCTCACTAGACAACATAGATTTCGCTTCTTCACATCCCTCGATAAAATAATTTAATGGAATGTTTTGACCGTCAAAATAAGGGACGGCTTCGACCGCGTATTTCAAAGTAGCGAAAGGATTATTTTGAGTCATGTTGCTGCCGGTACCGCACGGGTCTTTCTTTTTTTCGGATTTATTAAATTCAGATATAATAGTCTTATCGCAGGAATCGGCAAAATGAGACTCGGCCGCTGTTTCGCTAAACTTTTTTTCGAAATCTTTTTCAATTACCGTTTCGTCTAAAAATTAATGTTTTTAGTAGTTTTATTAGGAGTGGAAGTGTGATGTGTTTCTGATTTGTTAGATTTTGTTCGATTATATGTTTCTTGAGCAAGTTGGAAATTTCGTTCTACTTCGTCTTTATCAGCTGTACCTCTTGTCCCTTTACTCATTCAAGTTTAAAAGATCGCACATTACAATCCCGGCTGAGCTCCCAAAATTTAAAGAGCAGTATGTTACGTCCAGACTCGGGGAAGGATGAGTCGACGGAAGGGCGCAACAACTATCTTTATTTATCCCGAAGTCAAACGTCTCGTGGCGTTTGGTATCGGGTCGAACGAACTGACAGGTCCGAAAAGCAGGTAAACGACTGAGTCGCTATTACACTGTTTTCGGAAGTTCGCTCGGCGGTCCCTTTTCGGTCAGAGAATTTAATCTCTTTTACGCGGGATGGGATCAAGTGCGATCTTTCTACTGGGAATGAGTGGGGGTTAATAAAGAGTTATTTAATTAACAAATATATATATATATATATATATATATATAAATTTATTCAATTTTAAAATGAATGATGGGTATACATGATTATATAAGAAAGAAAAAAATAAAAATATAATATTAGTTTTCGTCTGAATGTGTGTGAGTGTGTGTGTTAGTTCGCGGGTGTTACATTGATACGGAGGACATCAGTCAGAATACAAGGGAAAGATTTTATCGTTAACATTTAGGTTCTGACTGGTTAATACAATATGAATTACTTAATAATAAAAAAAAAAAAAAAAACATGTGTGCATGTGTGAGTGAGGTAGGAAGTAAGGATCATGGAGAGAGAGTGAAAGGAGATTTGAATTTAGTTCAATTTAGTCTTGATAGGACGAAGGTGATTCTAAATCAGGTAGTTCTTCGCAGAACTCCTGAATGGCTTTTTCGAAATCGTCTGATTCCGAAAATTGCGGAGAAAAAGGGGGTGGATTATTTAAGAGGACTGTGGATAATGACGAGAATGATGTCGGGGAAGAAGGCGGTTCGGGGGAATAAACTGGGGAGTGGCTGGGAGAGAAATAGTAAGGGTAAAGGGGGGAGGTTGTGACTGTGCTGGATTGTGAGTTTGGGTGATGTGAGTCAGCCTTACTCCTCAATCTTTTTAATTTGACGATGAGAATCGCGAACGGTCGCGTCAACGCCTTCCGAGTCCTGTGATGGACTAGGTTCATGGGCCGATATATATATATTTTTCCAGATCTAGTTCTCACTACGAAACCAGTGTAAATAATAAGGTTTCAGTCGCGTATATACGTAATAATTGAATAGTTGAAGCTTACTTTTTGCTGTTGATTCGATAATGATGAAAGACTAGTCTCGTGGTGTGTTCGGACCTTCGGTTGATGAATGCAAATGGTGGTGAGACGCCGCTGGAAGACACTGGTTTTCTCAACTAACTCGCGAGTCACAACACGGAGCAAGAGTACTCGGATTGAAAGTTGCAAAATAATAGAGAGTGATGTGCTCGCGAGTTCTCTTTTTATAATTTTCTTTTTGGGGCGTATTCTAATTCTAAGAGTGGGAATCTTCCAAAACTTCGACGAATTGAATTTGGATGGAATTTGCGCAGAAGTGGGAATTTTTCAATCTTGGCAAATTAAAAATGTGCCAGTGTCTTCGTTAGGCGGGGTGTTTCTCCTACTTTTTACGTTTTACTCGTAGTGATCGTCCATTGGTGAGTTCGATATTCGTTCAAAGATTCCTTGCACGTGTTCAGATTAGAAAAAAGATCCTATTCTTCTATGATAATTTTATTGCTATTGGTGCAGCTGTGTTTATTGAATATTTGTTGGAAAATTTTATTATTATAAATGCAGCTGTGTTTGTTGGGTATTTCGTTAGAAAATTTTATATTACCTTGAGGAGACCGGCATGTTTTTATCATCGATCTTTTACGTTGGTCTGTTTACTGAGCGGTTCGTTTGTCTCACTAATCGACGATCGTTGCCGACACTTCGCGGAAGGAAGGAATCGTGGAATCGCCAGGACGTAACAATATAATAAAATAAATAAATAAAATTAATTAATTAATACAAAGGAAATATAAAAATATGTTTTGTTTTCTATCTATTATTTTTTGCGCTGAAGATGATCCGAAGAAGAGATCGAAACGTACGCCGTTCTACAATTTAAAGCGAGATATAATAAATGTTCCCTAATTATTGCGCCTGGCTTTTATTGTCTTTTTTACCTTATTTATTATATTTAAAAGTCTTATAATTATATTAATAATATATTAGTTTCTTCAAAGACACCTCAGGAACTCAAATTTATTATCCACAGGGATGTATCAATTTGCGGCAGAAAAGACAATTAAAATTGATTGAGCCGTCTAGAAAAATTATTTGATTATAACAGTGATGGAATAATATCGAATAAAAATAAAAACCAATATATCACGACTTACCGATAAAGGATCTATTAAAATAAAGATCGAAAGCTCATCGGAAAAACACAACCGTGACATTACATGATATGCCTTAAACTGTCGCGCGAATAAGAACAACAAGACAAACACGATCATGATGAGAAAAACAAATTATCAGTGCCGGTTAATTTAAAACTTTTTTAGCTTTTTAATAATGGGAAAATAGGAAGAATTTAATGATCCGATAATTCGCTCTGCAAGTTCAAACTAATTCTCTGTTTTTTTTTATAAGTAACATTTTCGACGTGAATCTCCTATGATAACACGGTTCATTATATAAAACAAATCCTCAACATTGTGAGCATTTTATTAATGGCATTTCCACAATTTATTAACAGCAATCCAAACAGAACTGCTATTTTCCGAAATTTCTAGATGTGCTTCAAAGATAAATCTTTGAATATTTTAGAATATTCAGAAACACGTTGGTTAACACGTTACAAATGCATTCAAAGAATTTTAGAAATGTGGGATGTATTAGGAAATTTTTTGATGAAACAAATATCTGAGAACGTTCGTGCTGCAAATAATTTGCTTTCAATTTTCCAAAATCCTACAACAAAAGCTTATTTCTTTTTTCTTGATATTGCACTTATGCGACAATGAAAAACAAATGCAACAATAATATTATCATATAATAATACCATAATCGATTATTAATATAAAGCTTTTTATTTTTGTTTTTAATTTACGCTGGCTGTTAAAATGCGTTTCAACAATAGTCTTAACAAGAACCTTTTCTTGTTCTTTCAATTTGTTTTTACTGAAGAGGGTCCAGTCGAGGATCGAAACGTTTAATATTAAGAACTTTTCAAAATTTATTTATTATTTGTTATCCTAGTCTTAAGAATTTTTAAGATTTAAATACATACATGTACATACGCAATTTGCTTCTTAAGCATTTTTGTATTTATTATATTTTATATTTTATATTTTTATTTTATTATTATATTTTATATTTCTATATTTTATTATATTTCATTTATTTTATTTTGTATTTTTTAATAATTTTTACATTCAGCTATAAATATAAACTGTGTTTATCTAAATTTATATTATTCTATTAATTTATATTCCTTAAAAGCTAAGTACTTATTGAATCTAGCATGTCAGTTATACAGGGTGGTCCATTTTAAAAGAGCCAGTCGAATATCTCGAAAAATATGGAAGATACGGAAAAACGTTTCAGACAAAAGTTGTTTGGTTCGAAGGGGGACATAAGACGGTGCCATTGATGTGACCTTGGGTAGTCATTTGAAGGTCACATGAAGGTCACTTTCAATTTCTTAAATGGAAACCCCCATTTTTCATTGCATATTCTTATAACTTATGTCGAGAGCTTTCCAAAACACTATAATAAAGTATTTTTTCATTAACTACTTTTTGAGTTATTTTATATTTTAATCTGACATATTTTGATATAAAAAATAAAATATCTCGTAAAATATTTAGTTTTCGATAATCTTACCGTAATACTTTTATGTACAGAATAATGAGACAAATCAATTAGTGTAAAGAAAAAGACAAATAATTGTTTTAAAAAATACATTGTAAATAATTACATACTTTTTCTTAAAAATAATTATTTTTTTTATACTAATGATTTGTCTCATTATTCTGCACATAAAAGTATTACGGTAAGATTATCGAAAACTAAATATTTTATGAGATATTTTATTTTTTATATCAAAATATGTCATAACTCTTAAAATATAAAATAACTCAAAAAGTAGTTAATGAAAAAATACTTTATTATAGTGTTTTGGAAAGCTCTCGACATTAGTTATAAGAATATGCAATGAAAAATGGGGGTTTCCATTTAAGAAATTGAAAGTGACCTTCATGTGACCTTCAAATGACTATCCAAGGTCACATCAATGGCACCTTCTTATGTCCCCCTTCGAACTAAACAACTTTTGTCTGAAACGTTTTTCCGTATCTTCCATATTTTTCGAGATATTTGACTGGCTCTTTTAAAATGGACCACCCTGTATATAATACGTATTAAACATACCTCAAAAGTTACAAACCCCGCTATTTTTAAAAAATATAATTATTGTTGAGTTTTTATATTTATTATTTTATTATCAAGTTATTTCTTTTACATAAAAGAATGGAAGATAAATTTTATTTATTCTATTATATATAATATTAGGTGTACAAATAAGTTTCCGCCGTTTTTTATCAAAAATTGGGCATTTATTTTGAAAGAACGGAACCTAATGTTTTATTTGAAGTATTGTCCATCGCTTGCCACTATTTTTTCCCATCTTTCTGGCAGCATACGGATACCGCGTCGGAAGAATGCTTCATCTTTTGAGGCTATCCACGAATCGACCCAATTTTTGGTATCTTCATATGATGTGAAGTGTTGCTCAGACAGGCCATGCGCCATCGATCTAAACATGTGGAAATCAGAAGGAGCAATGTCTGGTGAATACGGCGGGTGGGGTAAAACTTCCCAATTGAGTGTTTCCAAATAGGTTTTGACCGGCGCCGCAACATGTGGACGAGCATTATCATGCAGGAGAATAACTTTGTCGTGTCTGGAGTAGTGGGCGCGCTTTTCCTTGAGTGCTCGACTCAATCTCATCAATTGTGTTCGGTAGACAGCCCCAGTAATGGTTTCGTTCGGTTTGAGCAACTCATAATACACGACACCAAGCTGATCCCACCAAATGCATAACAAGAGTTTTTTTCCATGAATATTTGGCTTAGCTGTAGATGTTGAAGCATTGCCAGGTGGTCCCCATGATTTCTTCTTTTTTGGATTATCATAGTGGATCCATTTTTCATCACCAGTGACTATACGGTGCAGGAAACCCTTTCGTTTATGCCTGGCAAGCAGCATTTCACATGTGAACAATCGGCGTTCAACGTTTCTCGGCGTCAGTTCATATGGAACCCAATTTCCTTGTTTTTGAATCAATCCCAATGATTTCAACCGATGTGAAATTGCTTGTTGAGTCACTCCCAATGTAAGTGCAAGTTCTTCTTGCGTTTGGCACGAATCTTGATCCAATAATGCTTCCAATTCTGCGTCTTTATACACTTTCGGCCTTCCGCTACGTTCTTTGTCTTCGATGTCAAATTCACCGTTCTTAAACTTTTGAAACCACTCACGATAACTTCTCTCACTTAAGGCAGCCTCACCATATGCTTCTACGAGCAATCGATACGCCTCAGCTGCAGATTTCTTCAAATTGAAGAAGTAAATCAAAAGTTCCCGCAAATGACGCTTATTCGGCTCAAAACTCGACATTTTCGCACACAAAAGAATATATTATACTGATAAAAAATCACTAATATTTTAAGGTTATGTTATTGACTGATGTCCAATCTTACGATAAGGACGTTTTACATCTGACAATTTTAACCATAACTTACTGGTGGCGCCAACTTTTGTCAAACGGCGGAAACTTATTTGTACACCTAATATAAATATTCTATTTCCATTCTAATTATATTTATTCTACTAATTGCATTTATTCTGTTGTATTGCATAGAAATATAAATATTGCATATATTGCAAGCGAATAGGAAAATTCGACGGCCGAGCATGTGCGAGCGGCGAACGTTTTCGTGATCGTTCAATGCTGTTCGTAGCCTGCCCCCACGCACGAAGCTACACGTACACGTTATGACGTAGCGACTACGTCTGTGTTAGTAAGTCCCGCGGTAATTGGTGGGGGCTCCCATTTCCCACGAACTGGCAGCTCTGCTCTCAAGGCGTATTTGCACACTCAAGCGAATAATCGTACATGAGCGCTGCAAACGTGCCTTGAGGGACAAACTCGCTTTGCGTGTGTGCGTGCGAGCATACGTACGTGAGAGTCTGAAACTTATGATGATTATTATGATAATGATGATGGAGAACGAAAAACGTCACATTTCTGGTATACTATTATCATTCCTCAGGATTGACTGCACCAATCTTATTCAAACTGGTCGCAATCGAAAGCTTGCATCCACATTGTATAAGAAAAGTACCGTTAGATTTTTGATTAACGGCTTGGTTCCTGAGGAATTTTAATCGAAAGTTTATTAGACGTAAAACTCCGGATAAGCTACTTGGTAGCGTCGCGGCCCCTGTACATAGGCAACATAGGCAAACCGTTGACAAGCCGAAACATTTTTTTTATATACTTGGCGTCGCGACGCTACCGCGTAGCTTGATACGGTTTGTCAAAGTCCGAAAAGATTATAGAGATTTGGCAGTAACAGACAGTAAGTACTATTAAGTAGCACATATAAAACCAGATATGTAAACTAAATTAAATATTATAATTCTGTTCTTTTCTTTGCACACAGATAGAGAAATCAGTTTCAACCTAAAAACTTCTGGTACGATCGCTGGCATTTGATGTGAACCGTAAGTTTTATTCCAAATTCAAAAAATGTCGAATTTAGAGGTAGTCTCAAAGTACAAGTACATTACTTCGAAGATGGAAATGTACAATTGGTCAGTAGCAAAGAGATAAAGGAAAGCCTGCCCATCTCCAACAAGAAGCAAACAGCGAAAGATTTGATATGGAAGAAGTCAATAAAAATAGATCTTTATATATATATATATATATATATATATATATATATATATATAATATTAAAAGAAATAATTAAAAAAAAGAGAAGAAAAACGCATTTTGCATGAGTGAAGTCTGAACGTATGATGTACATGGGAGCAAACTATAACAATACTAAATAAGATTCAATAAAATTAACGAATGCCAATTATACATAAATAAAACTGTACTATATTATTGTGAGATAATATAACGTAAGCACATATATATTATTGTTGAACATTATATACTAAAAATAAAATTAACGAATGCCAATTCTACATAAATAAAACTGTATTATCAACAATAATATATATATACGATACAATATATATATATATATATATATATATATATATATATATATATGTATATATTCAAAAATAATATATATGTGCTTATATTATATTATCTCACAATAATACAGTATAGTTTTATTTATGTAGAATTGGCATCGTTAATTTTATTGAATCTTATATAGGCAATAAAATATTGTGTAAAATAGCTCAATTTAACTGTACCTATAAATTCATTCACTTATTACTGTAACATCATATAGTTGAAGAATGTTCTATATTGAAATATGATGTTACAGTAATACAAAAGTGAATGAATTTATAGGTATAGTTAAATTGAGCTACGTTATACAAGATTTTATTGCCTATATAGGATTCAATAAAATTAACAAATGCCAATTCTATGTACATAAATAAAACTACTGTATTATTGTAAGATAATATAATTATTACGTCCTAGTGACTTCTTCCTTCCGCGAAGTTGCGGCAATGATAATCGATCGGTGATAGAAATGAGTCGTTCGGTAAATAGAGCATCTTACGTCACACATTCCTTAAACATTTAGTCACTTATCAATATCTATATCTACGAGTAACCGTGAGAAAGACGCGAAAGACCGGTGACGAAACCGCGCCGGTCGCCTAAAAATAAATAAAAACCAGTAGATACCCTCGCAGTAGAATTCTCCATCGGAATAAAAAGCTGATAACGAAAGATAATAAAACTCTCACAAAATATCTGATGAATACAACTAAATCAATAATGACGAAACTTCTGTGACGTCACATTGAGTAACGACAGAAAGTTGGACTTTGTCTAATCAGATCACGTGAGTAAGGGAAACCCAGAGCTCAAGGGATTCTGAACTGATCACCAATCGACGATCACCACGAGTGAAAATTCGAAAAGTAGGAGAAACACCCCGCCTAATGAGGACACTGGCACAATTTTTAATTCGTTGAAGTTTTGGAAGATTCCAACTCTTAGAAATTAGAATACACCCCGAAAAGAGAGATATAAAAAGAGGACTCGAACGGACTTACGTACCTTATTCTCCGGTCTTCAGCTTCACGCAGTCTTATTCTGTGCTTTTGGCATCATCTCCAGAGCAACCACGAATCGAACATGGGGCTGCCGACATGAGACACAGGGCGAAACACCGTACAAATTCGCCACCCCTCCACCTCTGAATTACTATTTAAAAAAGTAAGTTTAATTGAATAATTTTTCTTTTCCTCCTTTTTGTCTTGTTTCTTATTTAAATCAAAACTTTCCGAAGAATGTTTCATTCTTTTAAATCATCAACCCGTTTCGGTAATAAGTCTTAGAAAATTTTAAATCCTGATCTTAATCTAACACATATGCGAGCGACCAATTTTATATTTCTGACCGTTCTTAACATATACACTTATTTACTTATACATATTGATTTTGATTTTATGTTTTTATCCTTTAATCAAATATATTTTTATATTGTATCACCCAGTCAGAATCTAAATTTAACAGTAAAATCATTCCATTGCATTTCTGACTGATGTCCTCCGTATTAATGTAAAACCCGCGAACTAAAACACACACATACACATGTACACTCACCGAGAAATTATAATCAACAATATTTTATTTTAAATTTTTATATGATCATGTATATCCACCATTTACTTTAAAAATGAATAAATTTACATTTTGTTAATTTAAAATCAAAATAACTCTTTATTAAACCCCCATTCATTCCTAGTCGAAAGATCGCACTTCGTCCCATCCCGCGTAAAAGAGATTAAATTCTCTTACCGAAAAGGGACCACCGAATGAACGTCTGAATAACCAGCGTAATAGCGACTCAGTCGTTTACCTGCTTTTCAGACCTGTCAGTTCGTTCGACCCGATTCCAAACGCCACGAGACGTTTAACTTCGGGATAATAAAAGATAGTTGTTGCGCCCTTCCGTCGACTCATCCTTCCTCGAGTCTGGACGTAACATAATGTAAGCACATATATATTATTGTTGAACATTATATATTAAAAATAAAATTAATGAATGCCAATTCTACAATAAAACTTTATTATTGTGAGATATTCTACATAAATAAAACTTTATTATTGTGATTTACTTATTATTAAACTTTATTATTATTAGATATTCTACATGAATAAGAACTATATTATATTATTAAAAATAAAACGAATGCGAATTCTATATAAATAAAATCCTATTATTGTGAGATAATATTAAAAAAAAAAAAAAAGAATACTTAAAAGAAAATACTTAAAATAAAAAATACTTTGTCTTCTTTGGTATCTTCTATGGCATTTCATTTATCTTTTTTGGCATCCTCTATGGCACTTCATTTATCTTTTTTGGCATCCTCTATGGCACTTTACGTTATATTATCTCACAATAATACCGTATAGTTTTATTTACGTAGAATTGGTATTCGGTAATTTTATTGAATCCTATATAGGCAATAAAATATTTCGTAAAGTAGCTCAATTTAACTATACCTATAAATTCATTCACTTTTGTATTACTGTAACATCATACAGTTGAAGAATGGTCTACATGATGTTACAGTAATACAAAAGTGAATGAATTTATAGGTATAGTTAAATTGAGCTACTTTATACAAGATTTTATTGCCTATATAGGATTCAATAAAATTAACAAATGTCAATTTGTTTTCATTAAATATGTAATCGTGTTAGAATAAAAGTCGTTTATTCAGATACATTAGCTTTAAATCTTCTTTTCTTTCTCGCACTTCAACTTGGCTTATCGCGGTATAGAGTTGCTTCGCGTGCCTGATATCGCGGCTGCCGTCGCGAGATCAGCTGGGACGTTCGTTATTATTAAAACGATTACAATTGTCCGTCTCATGGTTACTTTTATTAAGTTCGACGGTACGGTATAGTTCTATAATTTTAACTGCTTCGTGTGATTTTATGATTAGGACTGCCTGGCGCTCGTTCGAGGTGGGTAGTTTTATCACCTCCTGTTCGATTAGTTTTCGGAGGGATAGCTTAGCGACAGGGCCATAGGTGGTCGTGTCGCTCGATTTCGGGTGGAAAAAACCCGGATGCAAGCTACGTATATTCTTTGCTTGCATTTCCGGCGCGTCGTTCTTCAAGTCTCGCGATCGCATGGCCTCCGCGCGTGGCTCGCTTTGTCAGCGATTGAGCTCGTAACTTTATACGTCTTCCTCGACTTCGAGTTATAGTCGGAAGACGTTAAATAATATTTAATAATTAATAATTATATTAATTTGGTTATAGCCGTTTTGGGCTATAACATCCCTCCCCCGTTGAAAAAAGAAAAACGGGGGTACAACGTTTTTCTTTAGTTATACCGTTTCTTATTCTAACTACATTATTTTTCCCGTATATAATATTTGATATAATCGTTTCTTACTATCTAAAATCGCGTACTTAGACTACGCTTTAGTATAGGTCTTGGGAGTCCGTAAGATATACGTGGTTCTTCATCGTATATCCTGACCGATGGTCGTTTCATTCTCTTCTTTTTATTTTTTATAATTACATATGTTACAATGGCTATTATAATTATTGTTATGATTCCGCTTGTAGCCATTGGATAAACAAATTGTTTTTGAGCAAAGAAGTTCTGTTCGTTGTCTTGTAGATTATTATTTAATTCTTCTAGTTTATTTTTTAATTTTATTAGTTCTGTTCGGTGTAGCGTTACATTTTCCAGTGTGTCGTTATCATACGTCTTGTATATCTGTAGAAACGTGATATTTATTTCTGGTAAATAGATTTCTATATTTGTTTCGTATACTGTTTTTATTGACTGTATCGTCATATCTGTTGTCGTTAATTTACATTTTCCTTTTAATGTAATTTTTCCTGTATTTTTAATTATTCTTTTGTGTTCGTGTCGATTATCGCATTGTATCGTTATCTGTTGGTCGGTCGCGGTCGCATATAACCATGTGTGCGGCTGTCATAGTGTTGTCCAAATCGCATTTTTCGAGCTTATCAGTTGTGTGTTACAATTGTGTTGTCGTGCTAGTGTATACATTTGTATTTCGCACGGTGCGTTTTGATTCATGCGATATATCGGTATCGTATTTTCACACGTATATTGGGAATTTATTTCTATACAATTTTTTAAATCGCTTTCCGTTATTCTAAGATAAGTTAATTTTTGCTTATCTATTGCAATTATTTTATTATTTATTTCGGTTACGGTAAATATGTTATTATTCATCGGTACGGGAAATGTAATTACATTTATAATATCGTAACTCGGTTGTGTAATTAATGGGAATCGCAATATGGTATAAACATTTCTTTTATCGTAAAACGCGCTTATTTTGGTATATTCTTCTATCGCTAGCCAATCTTCCGCGTGAACTTTGAACGGGAAATACATTCCTTGTTGTAATTGTTGCGTTGCTTCTTTTAAATGTGTAATAATCGTTTCTATCGGCATTAATTTCGGATGCATTGCTCCTTTGCGTATATATGTCAAATATTCGATTGTATTTTCCGCGTCGCGTATTAACTCTGTTATAACCGCGGTGATTATTATAAAATGTTCATTTATTTCGGCGCGTTCAGTATATACCGTTACCCGTTTTTGTAAAAGTTTCTCATTTCGATCTATTATATTTTCTAATTTTTCAATGTGCGCTATAGTATTATTTACTACTTTTATTTGAGTTCGAACCACGTGTTGTAGCGTTTGTTGTTTATTTTCTAATAAATTTAATTGTTCGTTAATATGCTTTTCATCGTTCGCGTCCATTGTTCCGAACAATGTTTTCGCTATCGAGCCTATTCCGTCTATCAGTCCTCTGCGTCTGTTAGTCAGTGGTTTATATATTGTCTGAATTTATGTCATTACGTTTTTGAGATATTTTGCTTCTCGTTTCGCTATAATATCAAGATTATTGCAAGCGTCTCGATGGTAGTGATTCCGTAGTCTCATTGTATCGCACATCGTTTCTGTTTGTTGCAAATACTTCAATATTTGTTCGTATCTGTCGTTTAATATTGTTAGATCTAATTTGATTACTAAGTTCCATGTTTCCTTGACGTAGTATAGCTGTCCAATTTTTTCAAAGTATAGGCCCGGATTATGTTGAAATTCTTGAATCTCATATTGTGAGTCCGTTTCATATAACTCCGTGAGACCCGCGGTCCGTCGGCTGTTCCAGCTGACGAGCATCCTGTAATATTATATACTTTAGTTTTATTTCTCGCGATGATATCCCGCGAGTGTCATTGTTATCGGTTAGTATCTTTTTTTCTGAGGCTGCGATTCTGCGATTCTTCTGCAGGCTCTTCTGCGAGCCGTCGCGTTTTCGTTCAGTCTCCTACCGATTTTTATACGGTCGACAGCGTACGATAATTTGTTAATATTTTATATTATGTCGTTTGACAATGAGTAAGGTGATTATCGTCGCGTCCCGGTTTGCGGGCCGGAGTTGCTCCTCGATCCTTTCGAGCGAGCTTGTGCGGCCGTGTACCGTAGTTTGGAGCCATATTCGCTCCGTATTACTATCGATACTACAAGTGATCGTATAGTGGAGGAGGTGGTGCCGTATCCTCGCAGTGATTTGCGTTATTTGGGAATGGAGTTGGGCATTGCTCGCCTTTATGATGGTCGTCGATTTGAGGATCTTCGTTTACCTGCGGTCTTTATTCCTCGAGGTCGTGGGCTACTGGGTCCACTAGTTGGTAGAAGCCACTTCCGGCGGGGAAATTTTCCTGGAGGTCGCGGATGTGGAGGACGGGATCGCGCCTCTGTGGAGGACTTGCGTCGTTTCTTTGAGCGGATGAGATGTCCCGGTCGTTCCCGCAACGAATAAGATAAGTTTATTTTAATTTTTGATAAATTGCTTCAGCTTATTTGTGTGCATGCGGATTGCTTTCCTCCCCTTTTTGATTGTGTAATTTACGTCTGAATTCTTTTCAATTATCGTATACGGTCCGATCCATAGAGATTCGAGTTTTTTAGATCGTCCGCGTCGGACTGTCTCGTCGTACACTAATACTTTGTCACCGACTTTAAATTTTATTTCCCTAGTATTTTTATCGTATTGTTGTTTAGCTTTAATTTTTTCTTCTTTAACATGCTCTTTTGCGAGCTGATTTGTTGCCCGTAGCCTTTCTTTTAATTCTTGCGCGTAATCGTCATAATTATATGTCGGCTTAGGCGGTCTCGTCAGTGCCGTAGGTAAATCGGCTTGGTGCCCGTAGACTAATTCAAAGGGTATATATCCCGTAGCTGTGTGTGGCGTCGTGTTATACGTGAACATTGCGAAGTGTATCCATTCGTCCCAGTCTGTCTGGTCTTCGTTTATATAATGTCTTAAATATTCGGCTAATGTTCGATGCGATCGTTCTAACGCGCCATTACTTTTTGGATGGTAGGCGGTTGTCTGTATTTTATTTATTTTTAATAATTTACATGTAATTTTAAATATTTCGTTTAGGAAATTTGTGCCTTGATCCGTTAAAATTTTTTCCGGAATTCCATGTTCGAGAACAATTTTTGTAACGAATTCTTTACTGACCATTTTCGCTTCTTGATTTGGAATCGGTATCGCTTTACTGAATTTCGTTAAATTGTCTTGAAATGTTAATAGATATTTATTTCCGTTGGTCGTTATTGTTAACGGTCCTACGATATCTAACGCGCATTTTTCGAAAGGTTTTGTCGGTGTATCCGTGATTATTAACGGTACTTTATTTTTTCGCGATAATTTATTTTTTTGGCAAAATTCGCATTTTGATATGTATTTTTCGACGTCTTTTGTTGATCCGTGCCAATTATGATTTAGACGGATTCTTTTTATTGTTCACTCGATTCCTTGATGTCCTCCTATGGGTGCATCGTGATATTCGTATAATATCTGTTTCTTCTCTTCCTCCGTATATTTTTTCTCTTCTGAATTCGTTTCTTCTTCTATTGCGAGGACTTCTCGCTCCTCTTCTGTTTCATGTGTGTCTCTTTTTACATTGCGGCTCAGTGCATCGGTGTTCGCATTCGCTCGTCCGGCTTTATGAATAATTTCATAATCATACTCTTCGAGTTTTAATCTCCATCGGATCAATCTCGATCCGGGATCGTTTACATTAAATAACCAGATTAATGGTTTATGATCGGTTACGATTTTGAATTTCGTACCGTATACGTATGGCCTAAAATGTTTTACAGCCCATACAATTGCTAATAATTCTTTCTCTGTTGTATTATAATTTTGCTCCGCCCGCGATAAAACTCTGCTGGCGTAAGCAATTGGCCGGTCATTGCCTACTTTTCCTTGTGACAATACTGCTCCGATTGCATAGTCGGAGGCATCGGTGGTCACTATAAATTCTTGAGTAAAGTCTGGATATTTTAGCACTGGCGTCGTCATTAATTTTTCTTTTAATATTTCAAAAGCATTTTGCTGTTCCATTGTCCACTCAAATTTTTCTGTTTTCTTCGTTAATTTAGTCAGTGGCTTGTCTATTCTTGAGAAGTCTTCTATGAATTTTCTGTAATATCCGGCTAGTCCTATGAAAGATTGTATATCCTTCACTTTCTTTGGCATCGGAAATTCTCTTATTGCCGTTAGTTTTGACGAATCCGGAGATATTCCATCCTCCGAAATAATGTGATCTAAATAAATCATTTCCTTGTGTAAAAATTCGCATTTATTCGGCTGCAATTTTAAATTATTTTCTCGAAATCTCTGTAGTACTTCCTTGAGTCGTTTGTTGTGGTCTTCTAGGCTTGATCCATATATAACGATGTCATCCAGATAAACTAAACATTTTAGTCCTTGCACTTCTGTCAAAACTGAATTCATCAATCGCTGGAATGTTGCTGGCGCATTCTTTAGTCCAAACGGCATCCTATTAAACTCGTAATGTCCGTAGGTGTATCGTAATATTCTTCGCATATCCGTAAGAGTGCCTGTTTTTCTTCTGAATTTAAATGCTGTGTTCGTAGTAGTTGTCAAATTTGCGAGTATCGTGAGGAAGTAGGTTTAGAATTTTTTCTCGTCTGTATAGTGTGTATTTCGGATTCTCGGTCGTATTCTACATCTTCGAGAACAACATGCGGCGTCTGTATTTCGACTTCTGTATCGGTCGTATTCATTACACTAACGGGGCATGCGTGATCTTTTGATTCTATTAAGCAATTTCCGATATAGATTCCTGGAGCTGTTTTTTCTGCTCGTACTATTCCTATCCGATTTTGATTGATTGCTGCTTTTACAATGGTTTCACTGCGCTGTTTTAGAATTATTTTATTAAATGAATGGAATTTGAGCACGGCGTCTCCTATTTTTAGTTGATTTTGTTTGTAGTCGCAGGATACTGAGTGTTGTCGGAGGAAATCAATTCCTAGAATCCCTTCGTATTCGATCGTAATGTCATCTTTTACTACGTAAAATGCATGTTCTATTTTATGTCCATCTACTTTAATTGTAGCGTACATTTTTCCTATTGTATGTACTTTATGTCCGGTTATGCCGGTGAGCGCGATCTTATCCTCGTATATGAGGGTATCGTCTTTTAATTGTTTTAATTTTATTAACGAGATGGTCGATCCTGAATCGTATAACATCCGTATTTTTTCATCCTTTGCTTGTCGCATGGGTAGTGTTACTAACAATAAATCTATTTTCTTCTGTGTGCGCGGCATATCTTTAATATGCGTAACGCGATATTCGGACGCAGGTCGCGGTTGTTTCCTTTTAGATTCGCTTTTATCGTTTTCGCTGTTGTTACTGTCGGACTCGGAATCTCGCGTTTGTTGTCGCAGATTCATTCGGTCGCGTGTATTTTCTTCGCGTTTTTTCTGGTTATCATCTTTTATTTTATTTGTATCAGTTTTCGGTTTACCGTTCAAACTCCAGCATTCGTCGCGAATGTGTCCGGTTTTTTGACAATGTTTGCAGTATTTATTTATTGCATTTATCCGCGTGGATTTTTCCGGTTTAGGAAGCACGTATCGACTACTTCGACAATCGCGTCCGTAATGTCCATTTTTTCCACATTTAAAGCATTGCGGAATCGAATTTCGAATCTGTCGCGAATTGCTCGATTCGTATTTATTTTTGTTCGGGAAGTTGCTTATTCTTGTCGTTGGTCCGATAAGTTTTTTTTCAGCGCTCGCGCCCGTTATCGCTTCTTGGAGCGTCGTATATCGTTGCGCGCGTACGAGTACCTTTAATTCGTCGCGTAATCCGATTTGAAAATTTATTAACGCCTGCTTTTTAATCGTGTATTGGATCGTGCGTTTTGATAGTGAGAAGTCCTCTTCTCTTTCAATCATAGCGTCGTACAATTTCATTGCTAGTAACTCAACGCGTTGTCCGAAAGCGTACGCGGTTTCATTTGATTTTTGTCTTAATGAATTGAACTCGATTTGTAAGTGCGTAGTACTTTGTTTAGACTGGTAACAAGTTTCAAGTTGCTGCTTTAATTCGTCGAACGTTTGTATATCTCGCATCTCAAAATCCTGCATCGCTTTCCCTTTTAATTTTGTAAATAAGATTGCTTGAATTAACGATTCTTCGTCCGCGGGATTTATGTTCTGAACAGCGTATTTACACGCGTTTAAAAATTCTTACAGTTTATGTCGCGAGGTTCCGTCGATCTCGGGGATCATTATTCTTGCTTTTTTTAACGGCAAATAATTCGGGGCGACGCTTCGTCGGTTTCTGATATCGCGTCTCGTTCGCCCGTATGTTGTTTCAAACGCATCGTTTTCCCTGCGAGTATCAGTATGACGGGGTAATTGTGCGTCCACGCTTTCTAGTAGCGTCACTCGTATGTTTAACGAATTAATTTCCGCGCGTATTTCATTTAAAATGTGGATGATCTGTGTATAATCTCCTCTTTCTTCGCGGTTTCTCTCGGGGGGCGGCGTACGGTCGGTCTCCGCTATATTTCGGTCCATCTGGCGGATGGAATGTCACATGTTTTCTATTTCTTCGTCTACCGCGCCTCGCGGCAGATTTGCGGGAGTACCTTCGAGCGGATTTCGCGATTCGGCCATATTATTTTGTTGTTGGCGGTAAATTTCTTCCGGGTCGAACAGATCGCTCTCGTAGGAGGTTAGTGAAAATTCGCGTCGTGAAGATACTCTACTTGGAGTTCTGCTAATATACGGTCGCGTACGTCTAGTCTCGCGTTGAATGTGGTCAGTGAGGTCAGACGTATCACACGGAAATAGGCTTTCGTCGAAACTATTGAACGGAAATTCGCGTTCCTTGACGACGTTCTCCGGTAGCTCGGGCTCGCTTTCGCTCGAGTATTGAGTTTCTAAATTTCTTCGCGCGTTATCAAAATTTTTTCGCGGTGTTAGACTTAAGCTAGTCGCTCGTCGCGCTGATCCGCTTAATAACCACGATCGGTTCGCTATCGGTTTCGGTACGTTAGAACGTTCGGTACGTTCCGACATTCATGCAATTACAAATATATTACGGACTTACAGTAATAAGACGGCTCGCATGTTCGCTCACTGGGTCAGTAGGTTGTTGATGCTGCAATCTTTCGCTCTGCGGCTGATAAGGCTGGAGGCCTGATGCTCGTCGTACGGCGGTCGTTGCCCGGCGGCGATGCGTCGTCCTTAGAGATGTCGTAGGTCGGTAGTGCAAGGACTAACGACTGAGGGATGGTGAGTGGCGAGGGGAAACCGGCGCGGGGGTTATGACGTCACGCGAGGGACCACGGCGAAACCGGTAGGCGAGGGGTCCGCGGAGAGGGGGGAGGGGGACCGCGTCCTAACCGATAGGCGAGAGGTCTGCGGAGAGGTGGGAAGGGGACCACGTCCTAACCGATAGGCGAGGGATCCGCTAACCTAACCTAACCTAACCGGCAGGCGAGAGGTCCGCGGAGAGGGGGAGAAGGACCGCGCAAAACCGATTGGCGAGGGGTCCGCGGGGAAGAGGGAACGCGAAGGTACGATGCCGCGAGGAGGTGTGAGAGAGATAGCGCGAGGCATGCACGCGTGTAGGAGAAGGATGGCGTTAGCATTGGCGTGGGAAAAGGATGACGTTCGCGGGAGAAAGAGAAAGATAATGCGAGGCATGCATGTGGGAAAAGGAAAGAAGAAGGCGCAGAAATAATCGATATTTCTTAATATAATAATAATAAGTTTATTCAAAATATGTATATCATATAATTGTGTGTGTGTGTATGTGTAAAATATAAAATATAAAATAATAATGATATAAAATATATATATATATAATAATTATAACAAAATTCAAAGGTGACGCTCCATCTGAATCAGAAAAATATAAATCTTATCAGTATAAGAATTTAAATCTAATATAAATTTTAAAAAGAAGATACTTACATTATCCTCCTGGAGGCGCTAGCTCTTCCTCCCAATCCTCCTCCCATTCCTCCTCTTCCACCCAATTGTCTTCCTCCTCCCACACCTCTTCCTCCGACTTCCAATTCTCCTCCTCCGCGTAAGTCCCTAGGTCGAAAAGAGGACGCAAGTAAAAAATATCTTCATACTGCGTAGGATGAACGTTTGCCCACTCGCGGGCCTCTCGCGTATCGCCCCACAAATTGGCGTGCGCCCACCGCATTTCTCCGCGGACCCATCACATGTACCGCCGATGGATTACATCGATAATCACAAACTGAAATATATTAATAATTAATATACATACATATATACATAATCTTGCATACGAAAACATTGGACACTACTTACCAAATGATTGCGAAACATCTCGAACTATTTCTTCACTTCACTTTTTAAACTACTTCGCTCGTTGTCAGACACTTTGTGACGGACATAATGCCGATGTACTGAAATGTAACATCTATATTTTAATTAAATGGCTGACGCCGCTATCTAACGTCACGTACTGAAATTTAATACTCGATTACTGGGATAAGAAAGAGGAAAAGGAAGAATAAAAGAGAATAAAAATATATTTTAACAATAGTTTATTCTAAATAATGTTTGGGTGAATCCTTATGATGATTCGTTCACCAATTGAATATTTTAAATACATTTTGTAAAGCGCAATTTTTTAAATGTTTTTCACAGCGCATAGTATTAGTAATATCTAGCTTATTTAACGAAGTGATATCTTCATAGTCCGCATCCAAGGTCTCAATAATAACGTCGTTTCTCGCATTATCGTCAAGTATATCGGCCAGCCATTCTCGTTTTTCGTGTCCTTTAACGTACAGGATAGGAGATGCTCCATCTTCCTTTTCCATCGCGCCCATCACAGCTCTCGTAATCAAACGCCTAGCAAAGCTGTATGGAATGTTTCCATCCTCCCATTGAAGTCCATGGTGATGTCTGATGAGCCATGAAGCTTGACATCTCTCAGATTTTGTAAGCGCACGCCATGGTACGGGACTTGCAAAAAAGAAATGAGAGAGAACAAATCCATTTCTCAATATCGCTACTTCCTTCACGATAAAGTTTCGCCCGATAATAAATCCCTGCAGATCCACAAACGTTGGCGCGATCATGCTGATAATATTACCGTACGATTGCAGAAATGAAGTACGACTGCTGTCGATCGTCAAAATCTCAATCTTTATATATTTTGACATTGGAGGGGATATTTGCTGATTTAGGTAATTTTACGAACTACGTTGGTCAATGGGCAATATTCGACAACGCGATCGTGCAAGATGAGATAATAGGCGGTAGTATTTGCCGGTATATCCTCCTTGCACTCAAACTCTAATCTCACGTCCACGGTGGAATTTTTGACAGACTCGTTTTGTCGCGAGCAATCGATAACCGCGAGAGAACCGCAATGTAAAAACTTTGAAATGTTTAATAGTATATCATCATTATCACATCCGTAACAAGATTTGCGAAAACGAGAGTACATATCAAGAGGGCGAATCTATTTTTATCGAAATCTGAATTCAAATCATCGTAGAGATAAAATTCCGAGTTTAGATCGAGTTTAACGTTGGTCAATTTGCAGTCGTCGAATGTAGTAATATCTTTTGACACAGCATTTTTTCTGCCAGTCTGCAGCGCAAAGATTACGTATCGCGGCTTCTCCAGCTGAGAGGCGGCTTTCACGGTCCACGAATGCTTGGTCGTATTATGCAATAGAGGAAATTCGTATAGATTCCAAGAGCGAAAACTCATATTCAAGTATCGCCTGCTTTCCAACGCGCGTAGGAAGGATAGTTTATTGACCTCGCTCAATATTACATGAGGCATACGCCATTGTATCTTGAATAATTCGATATCAGCTTCAGCCGAAGCATGTCCAAATATGCAATTGTTGTCGTTGCGCGAACGTATCAGAATTAATTCGTGACGAGCGTTAATCTCAACTCGCTTATAATCTTCGCAAAAATCCAGTAGTATGTTTAGCGGCACGCAAAAAATGAAGTAAGCTTCAGCAGTATTATGTGATATATTCCACGCAGCATTCTCCAAGATTTTACCCCTCTCGGCTGTTAGAGAGACATAGTTTTTAATCGTGGAAGTTATTCCAACGTTTCTGTTGCGATCAATTTCCACACCGTCGAGTTCATATCGAAGTTCATCAAACATAAACGCGACACAATTGTTGCCCAATATCACTCTTCCCCCTTCAGCTACTTTACGCACCATTAACTTTCCCTCGACGTATGGAAAACTTTCACATGGTAACGTGTACAAATCTTGATGTTTTATCGGTATCCGTATCTCGTCGCTATATCCAAGCGTTGTGTTGGCGTATGGATTGTACGTATGAGTCTCAATCTTGACGATACGATCGTCAAAGTTCGGCACGCCTCCGATATTCAAGATGTCAAGCATATTGTTCAAGTATTTCGTACGACGAATCCCAATGATTTTAAAAACTCGCGATTCAACGCGCTGAACTTCTTTTTAGCGTAACCAGATATCTGATTATTGTCACCCGATACCCCAGTCACTCGCCTTCTCCCAAAAATATTGTCCCTCGCAAAGATATTGTCTCTCGCGTGCTCCGTGCTTTCGTTCAACACAAGCATTTCATTTGTCAAACGCTTTATTTTTGCCGCCGCCGTATATGCAATCTTATGGTAATTTCCTCTCCTCGAAAATCAAGCAAATGTCCTTCTTGATCAACAATGCGTATCGTTAAATCAGTAATGCTCCGTGCGACGATCGGTAGATAAATGATCTGTGCTGGCGTTTCCGATATCTTATATCCTGGCGGCACGCTCGGTGAAAATTCATGTATCGTGTGTACGCGCGTGTCATTGCTGTACGCGCCAGTGGTTACGCTACATTCTATACGAATAATATTTACGCTAATAATATTTATCGGTACATCCGATTCGTGCCATTTCCTAGGCAGTAATATACGATTCGATGAGAATCCCAACAACGATTCAACGTTGCCCGGTTTACTAAAATTTATTCTATAGACACATTTGATTTCACTCTTTAGCGTATTATGATTAGCGCGAAGCATTATTGGATATTCATCGTGTTCTTCGATATTATCTTCGTCATCAATATCGTTGGAATCAACTACGCGTCGATGTCGTAAAATTGCACGTCGGAGATATTCGTTTATAGCGTGTAATTCGTACGATCCCTCGGGAATCGTAATTTCCTTATCGTCGTTACCAAAATAAAATTTATTATTCCAAGAATTCACGTTCGATATCGTATGATAAGTTTCAAAGTCCGTTAAACCAAGCTCGTAATCGCCATCGTTTAAATCTATAGCCGGAAAGTAGCTTACAGCAAGAACGCTACTCTTGCTGGTCAACGTAAGTGTGAGTGACATGCTGGAAAACTGTCAAACGAATACTGAGACGCGACGGTGAATTGTCAGGCTTTAAATTCATATCGATCATCGACCGTTTGAAGAAATCGAAGACACAATTGTCCACAAATGCTTTGATTATAATTTTGATAGGCCGTGTGATTGTATTCTATATTTGCAACATTTTGTCAAAAAAAAAATATTAACCTCTGCTAAATCTCACTCTCTTTCGAAGTATTTGAAAATCCATTTGGTCCTGAGTCTTTCATCCTCTCGTGTTTACTTCCTCGTCATCAATAATCTCTTTGGTAAAACTTTCGATAAAAGCTTAAATATTTACAACAAAAGAAAAAAAAACGAAAATTAAAAAAAAACTTTAATTTCTTCTTTGCGATTATTTTTACTGCCGCTGCGAGTTGCTAAAAAAAATAAGAATTAATAATTCTATCATTAATATACAAAAGTTTATATATTAAAGCAGCTTACCTCAGTTTTTTTAGGCCGCCGTCTCGCGGTCCTCCTGCTCTTCCTCCTCCTTGTGGTCGTCACCCATCGTCCCCTCGCCGCCATCCTCGTCCTCCTGGCCGGGAAGTGGCCCCCTTGCCACGTCCTCTGGACGCATCGCGTCGATGTTAAAGCCATCCCGCCGCTCAATTTTTCTTCTCCTTACTAACCATTTCCGACGAGCCATCTCGCACTTCCTGCAATTCTGCAGAATCGTCGCAATGTCCCCGCAATCGGGCCCGCAAGAGGACGACGACGAGAGGAAAGATTCCTTATCTAACTTTTTAGTTTCTTTCTGGTCATCCATCTGCAAATAGAACATAAAATGTTACATTTTACGAGTCGCGGTACTTTGAATAAACGCGGTATCGGAGCGGGGATTACCCTACCTACCTTGTGCTACGACGATTCAAAGCGTAATGAGGAGAGTCGTCCTCTCCCCACCACGTGGATAATGCACGGACAAATGCGCGATCGTAATTGGTGGAGAACGGGGAGACCGAAGACGTAAGCGAATTGACCAATCACGGTCGAACAGTAAGGCAGCCATATTGAAACGTAAGCAACGGTGAAAATTCTTAAGTCAAAGCGTATCTAGATACATAATGCGTCGTCTAATAGATCAACTCGAAAAATCACATCGTGTGCCGCAGGTTTTAGTTTTGATTGCACGTGTTTTCGATGAGTTTCCTACGATTTCTTCCATCGCGTAGCAATTTAAATATAGTTAAAAAAAATTCATTAGATAAATATATTTTCATCAAAATTTAAATCTTGACCGGGTCAAACTAAACATTTACAGAAGATTTATTAATTATATCAACTATTCATACGAATGCGACGAAGCAAGAAACGCATCGACCAGGTGCACTTAAACAATCTAATAAGCAACATAAGACTGGGAGACATCGTAGTAAGATTGCAATAAATAATTACATATTGGTGTCTTAAGTAAAACTTATTTTTCTTACTTAATTTTTGAAATGTTTATCTTTTTCTTATATAGGTAAACAAGATATCAAAACATCATTGAAACATCTCGAGAAGAGTCTTCAGAGGGATGCACGTAGAAACCAATTGTTACAAATCAGAAAAAAGATACGCGAGGAAGTGCTAGCGCAAAAGAGATTTTCGCATTCGCCAACGTCGACGACCAAAAAAATGTATTTTACAAAAATATAAGGCCGCATCTTTTAGCTGAAGAAATTTCCTTTGAACGTAATGAAGTATGTTGCACTCTAAATATTATATTTTAAATAGCATATATATACACACATATATACATATGCATGCGTACATACATATAAATAGCGAGCAGTTTAATAACTACAATTTTTATCTAATCAGGATTCACTCGAGTTTGGAACTCTGTCGATCACTGGATATGTGCGAGGCATAACATCATTGTCTGTTAATAATTTGGTTCACATACCAGGCTTTGGTGATTTTCAAATGTCGTGTATCAAAGCACTAGATGATCCGTATGAAATTATACACGCTAACCGCAAGAAACTTTCTTCTAATGATGAGATGAAAACAAAAGGAAAACATGGAACACAAATAATCCTATATACCGCAGATCCTGAAAAACAGGTTATATATGTATATATATATTTTACTATTAGTAATATATATCGTTAACAAATTATTGCAAATAGTAAACATAAGTACAGAATGTGTCAGAATTGTTGCAAATTTGCTTTTATATAATTTTAAATAACAATAGTGAGATAACGATATCAGTGTACATCGCATTTAGAATTTGTCAAAATTTGTAGGGAACTCTGGAAAGTGAATATATCCTCGACCCAATGGACGCTGAACAAATGTGGCTCACGGAGAAAGAATTGGCTGAAGCAACGGCCAATAGAAAGAGAAAAATTGTCAAAGCTGTACCAAAAGCAACTTCTGAATATCAAGCTTACCTCTCCCAAATCCCTGCGCCTCTTCCAACATAGAATAGAATTTTTTGTGTCTTTCGATGTTCCTTTTCCTGTCCTGATCATTTCGAGTAATGCAAAGTGGGACAGCCTCCTAAGGCCCTGCGCACAATAGAGAAAATATTAGGAATAGGAATAAAATATTAAATATCAGGAGGAGTAATTTGGAATTATTTTACTTCAAACACGGAAACGGAATGAATTAATTATTTCTAATCTTTATTTTTTTATTTCAATATGCGTTAATCCATTCCGTTCTCTTGTTCGAAGTAAAATAATTCCAAATTACTCCTCCTGATATTTAATATTTTATTCCTATTCCTAATATTTTCTCTATTGTGCGCAGGGCCTTAGGAGGCTGTCCCACTTTGCATTACTCGAAATGATCAGGACAGGAAAAGGAACATCGAAAGACACAAAAAATTCTATTCTATGTTGGAAGAGGCGCAGGGATTTGGGAGAGGTAAGCTTGATATTCAGAAGTTGCTTTTGGTACAGCTTTGACAATTTTCTCTTTCTATTGGCCGTTGCTTCAGCCAATTCTTTCTCCGTGAGCCACATTTGTTCAGCGTCCATTGGGTCGAGGATATATTCACTTTCCAGAGTTCCCTACAAATTTTGACAAATTCTAAATGCGATGTACACTGATATCGTTATCTCACTATTGTTATTTAAAATTATATAAAAGCAAATTTGCAACAATTCTGACACATTCTGTACTTATGTTTACTATTTGCAATAATTTGTTAACGATATATATTACTAATAGTAAAATATATATATACATATATAACCTGTTTTTCAGGATCTGCGGTATATAGGATTATTTGTGTTCCATGTTTTCCTTTTGTTTTCATCTCATCGTTAGAAGAAAGTTTCTTGCGGTTAGCGTATATAATTTCATACGAATCATCTAGTGCTTTGATATACGACATTTAAAAATCACCAAAGCCTGGTATATGAACCAAATTATTAACAGACAATGATGTTATGCCTCGCACATATCCAGTGATCGACAGCGTTCCAAACTCGAGTGAATCCTGATTAGATAAGAATTGTAGTTATTAAACTGCTCACTATTTATATGTATATGTGTATGTGTATGTGAGCGCGCGCGCGCATATGTATGTACGCATGCATATGTATATATGTGTGTGTGTGTATATATATGCTATTTAAAATATAATATTTAGAGTACAACATACTTCATTACGTTCAAAGAAAATTTCTTCAGCTAAAAGATGCGGCCTTATATTTTTGTAAAATACATTTTTTCGGTCGTCGACGTTGGCGAATGCGAAAATCTCTTTTGCGCTAGCACTTCCTCGCGTATCTTTTTTCTGATTTGTAACAATTGGTTTCTACGTGCATCCCTCTGAAGACTCTTCTCGAGATGTTTCAATGATGTTTTGATATTTTGTTTACCTATATAAGAAAAAGATAAACATTTTAAAAATTATGTAAGAAAAATAAGTTTTACTTAAGACACCAATATGTAATTATTTATTGCAATCTTACTACGATGTCTCCCAGTCTTATGTTGCTTATTAGATTGTTTAAGTGCACCTGGTCGATGCGTTTCTTGCTTCGTCGCATTCGTATGAATAGTTGATATAATTAATAAATCTTCTGTAAATGTTTAGTTTGACCCGGTCAAGATTTAAATTTTGATGAAAATATATTTGTATGTATGTTCTTTATTGATTCCCCAAAGGGGTTACAATTTTCCGTACAATCCACCATACCTTCCTCTCCTCATCCACTTTACAATCACCTCTTTCTTATACATTCTCTTACATCCTTTACAAATTCTCCACTCTTCACTCCTTTCCTCTCACTCCTTTCTTTTCAACTCACTTCTTTCTTTCCAACCTCACATACCTAGTTTCTACAGCCCCTACCTTCCCTTTCTCTCCACTCTTATCGCTATCTTAAATCTACGTATATCTCCTAACTCTTTTCTTCTACCCTGTTTTAATCTACCCTCCTCTTTTCTCCCACCATACCTTCTTCTCCTCATCCCACTTCCATTCCTTCCCTTCCACCCAGATCCTCCTGTTGCTCACCACCGCACTTCTTCCCTTACTCCTTTCCTCCTTTGCCTTCTCCAACATTTTCCACCTCAGTTTCCTCTCTTCCATCGTCAAGTCCTCATCCACCCCCACTCCCCACATTCTCCTAATCTCATATTCCTTCTCTAACAGTGCCTCCCTTTCCCCTTCATCCCCCATTTCTACTATTAAAACCTTCCTCCCTCCTTCTCCCACTCTCTCCTCCACACCCCTTATCTTTGCCCTCCTTCCTAATACCTCCTCTATCATTCCCTCTACTTCCCTCCTTCTCTCCTCCGGTTCTTCTCCTTTCACTCCTCTCCATACCGTGCTTCTTTTCCTTCTCCTTCTTCTCTCTCTCTTCTTTCTCTTCCTTTCTGCTTCTCCTTCTCCACGCCCCTGTTGGTCTCTCCGGCTCTTCCTCTTCTCTCTCCATCCTCTTCCTTTCCAGATCCTCTTCTTGTCTCCCTTTCTTTTCTTCTTCCCTCTTCTGTATCCTTCTCTCCTCTCCCTCTCCTCGTCTCCTCCTTCCTCCTTCCCTCCTTTTTCACCTTACTCCTCTCCTCCTTCTCTGCTATCTCCTTTTCTCCTCTTCCGCCCGGTCCCTTTCTTATCTTGCTTCCTGCTCTCATTACTCTCTTCCACTCCTCCCTGTCTCTCATCCTCATCCCTCCTTCTCCCTCCTTCTTTCCCTCGTCCCTGTTACTCTCCTCCTTCTTTGTTTCCTCTCTGTCTGACTCACTATCTTCCTCCGTATCCCACCAGTCTTTCGTTTCCTCCCCCTTTCTCCTCCTTGGGCTACATCCTGTATCCTCTCTTATTCCTCTTCCTTTCTTCTCCTGTCTCTCCCCTTCCTCTTTTATCTTTTCTCTGCCTCTCTCCTTTATTTCCTCTTCCTTCACTGCTCCCCTTGCTCCTCCTAACCCCCTCTTCTCTCTTCTTCCTTGATCCCTTGCCTCCTCTCTCTCTCTTCTTCTTCCTCCTCTTCACTTTCCTCTTCTTGCGACACCGTTGTTTCCTCCTCCTTTTGTCTCCTTCCTCTCGCTCTCTCTTCTCTCCATAATTTTAGCTCCTTCCTTATTCCCCTTACCTCCACCACCAGCTCCTTCAACCACTTTTCCATGTCTTCCATCTATTTTTCTTTCCTCCCTTTTTCTTTCCCAGCCTTCTTACTTCTCTTCTTTTCTTTCTTCCCTCTCACTCTCCCTTCCACCTTTATCTCCTTCCTTCTCTTTTCTTCCTGTCCTCTTCCGTTCTTCTTACTTGCTTTATTATCACTTAACTTCACTTTCCTCTTCCACCATTTACTCCCTTCTACCCTTTTCCTTGTCTCTCTCCCCTTCTCTTCTTTTCCCTTCCTCTGTTGTCCATCTGCCTTCTGCCAGTCCCTTTTCACCTCTTTCGCTTTTATCACACCTTTATCCTTCCTTCTTTTCACCTGCTATATTCTATTCCTACTGCCCGTTTCCATATCGATATCCATTAACTCCCTACGTGCTCGATCCTAGTTCCTTACCTACATTCGGCGCCACCTCTCGGATTTTCTCATTTAACTCTCCTCGTTCCTTTGTGCCCTATCTTATCTAACTTTCCTCTTTCTTATCGATATCTCGTCCTTCCTCTTCCTCTCAGCCTTTCTCCTTCTATCCATCTTCTCTCTCTTTTTTCTCCCTTCTAACCTTCAAAACTGCTACACTCCTTTGTATCCTTCTTTCTTCTATAATCATCCTTCCACTTTGTTCCCTTCACTCACAACTGCTCCTCCTTTTCCACTCTTCCTACTCCTATTCTCCGCTCCAATTCTTTCCTCTCTACACCAACTTCCCTCGCCTTTCCCTACGAGCACATGCCCCAAATATCTCTTCCCCAACCGCCATTCTCAACTCTCCCCGATGAAAATATATTTATCTAATGAATTTTTTTTAACTATATTTAAATTGCTACGCGATGGAAGAAATCGTAGGAAACTCATCGAAAACACGTGCAATCAAAACTAAAGCCCGCGGCACACGATGTGATTTTTCGAGTTGATCTATTAGACGACGCATTATGTATCTAGATACGCTTTGACTTAAGAATTTTCACCGTTGCTTACGTTTCAATATGGCTGCCTTACTGTTCGACCGTGATTGGTCAATTCGCTTACGTCTTCGGTCTCCCCGTTCTCCACCAATTACGATCGCGCATTTGTCCGTGCATTATCCACGTGGTGGGGAGAGGACGACTCTCCTCATTACGCTTTGAATCGTCGTAGCACAAGGTAGGTAGGATAATCCCCGCTCCGATACCGCGTTTATTCAAAGTACCGCGACTCGTAAAATGTAACATTTTATGTTCTATTTGCAGATGGATGACCAGAAAGAAACTAAAAAGTTAGATAAGGAATCTTTCCTCTCGTCGTCGTCCTCTTGCGGGCCCGATTGCGGGGACATTGCGACGATTCTGCAGAATTGCAGGAAGTGCGAGATGGCTCGTCGGAAATGGTTAGTAAGGAGAAGAAAAATCGAGCGGCGGGATGGCTTTAACATCGACGCGATGCGTCCAGAGGACGTGGCAAGGGGGCCACTTCCCGGCCAGGAGGACGAGGATGGCGGCGAGGGGACGATGGGTGACGACCACAAGGAGGAGGAAGAGCAGGAGGACCGCGAGATGGCGACCTAAAAAAACTGAGGTAAGCTGCTTTAATATATAAACTTTTGTATATTAATGATAGAATTATTAATTCTTATTTTTTTTAGCAACTCGCAGCGGCAGTAAAAATAATCGCAAAGAAGAAATTAAAGTTTTTTTTTAATTTTCGTTTTTTTTTCTTTTGTTGTAAATATTTAAGTTTTTATCGAAAGTTTTACCAAAGAGATTATTGATGACGAGGAAGTAAACACGAGAGGATGAAAGACTCAGGACCAAATGGATTTTCAAATACTTCGAAAGAGAGTGAGATTTAGCAGAGGTTAATATTTTTTTTTTGACAAAATGTTGCAAATATAGAATACAATCACACGGCCTATCAAAATTATAATCAAAGCATTTGTGGACAATTGTGTCTTTGATTTCTTCAAACGGTCGATGATCGATATGAATTTAAAGCCTGACAATTCACCGTCGCGTCTCAGTATTCGTTTGACAGTTTTCCAGCATGTCACTCACACTTACGTTGACCAGCAAGAGTAGCGTTCTTGCTGTAAGCTACTTTCCGGCTATAGATTTAAACGATGGCGATTACGAGCTTGGTTTAACGGACTTTGAAACTTATCATACGATATCGAACGTGAATTCTTGGAATAATAAATTTTATTTTGGTAACGACGATAAGGAAATTACGATTCCCGAGGGATCGTACGAATTACACGCTATAAACGAATATCTCCGACGTGCAATTTTACGACATCGACGCGTAGTTGATTCCAACGATATTGTTGATGACGAAGATAATATCGAAGAACACGATGAATATCCAATAATGCTTCGCGCTAATCATAATACGCTAAAGAGTGAAATCAAATGTGTCTATAGAATAAATTTTAGTAAACCGGGCAACGTTGAATCGTTGTTGGGATTCTCATCGAATCGTATATTACTGCCTAGGAAATGGCACGAATCGGATGTACCGATAAATATTATTAGCGTAAATATTATTCGTATAGAATGTAGCGTAACTACTGGCGCGTACAGCAATGACACGCGCGTACACACGATACATGAATTTTCACCGAGCGTGCCGCCAGGATATAAGATATCGGAAACGCCAGCACAGATCATTTATCTACCGATCGTCGCACGGAGCATTACTGATTTAACGATACGCATTGTTGATCAAGAAGGACATTTGCTTGATTTTCGAGGAGAGGAAATTACCATAAGATTGCATATACGGCGGCGGCAAAAATAAAGCGTTTGACAAATGAAATGCTTGTGTTGAACGAAAGCACGGAGCACGCGAGAGACAATATCTTTGCGAGGGACAATATTTTTGGGAGAAGGCGAGTGACTGGGGTATCGGGTGACAATAATCAGATATCTGGTTACGCTAAAAAGAAGTTCAGCGCGTTGAATCGCGAGTTTTTAAAATCATTGGGATTCGTCGTACGAAATACTTGAACAATATGATTGACATCTTGAATATCGGAGGCGTGCCGAACTTTGACGATCGTATCGTCAAGATTGAGACTCATACGTACAATCCATACGCCAACACAACGCTTGGATATAGCGACGAGATACGGATACCGATAAAACATCAAGATTTGTACACGTTACCATGTGAAAGTTTTCCATACGTCGAGGGAAAGTTAATGGTGCGTAAAGTAGCTGAAGGGGGAAGAGTGATATAGGGCAACAATTGTGTCGCGTTTATGTTTGATGAACTTCGATATGAACTCGACGGTGTGGAAATTGATCGCAACAGAAACGTTGGAATAACTTCCACGATTAAAAACTATGTCTCTCTAACAGCCGAGAGGGGTAAAATCTTGGAGAATGCTGCGTGGAATATATCACATAATACTGCTGAAGCTTACTTCATTTTTTGCGTGCCGCTAAACATACTACTGGATTTTTGCGAAGATTATAAGCGAGTTGAGATTAACGCTCGTCACGAATTAATTCTGATACGTTCGCGCAACGACAACAATTGCATATTTGGACATGCTTCGGCTGAAACTGATATCGAATTATTCAAGATACAATGGCGTATGCCTCATGTAATATTGAGCGAGGTCAATAAACTATCCTTCCTACGCGCGTTGGAAAGCAGGCGATACTTGAATATGAGTTTTCTCTTGGAATCTATACGAATTTCCTCTATTGCATAATACGACCAAGCATTCGTGGACCGTGAAAGCCGCCTCTCAGCTGGAGAAGCCGCGATACGTAATCTTTGCGCTGCAGACTGGCAGAAAAAATGCTGTGTCAAAAGATATTACTACATTCGACGACTGCAAATTGACCAACGTTAAACTCGATCTAAACTCGGAATTTTATCTCTACGATGATTTGAATTCAGATTTCGATAAAAATAGATTCGCCCTCTTGATATGTACTCTCGTTTTCGCAAATCTTGTTACGGATGTGATAATGATGATATGCTATTAAACATTTCAAAGTTTTTACATTGCGGTTCTCTCGCGGTTATCGATTGCTCGCGACAAAACGAGTCTGTCAAAAATTCCACCGTGGACGTGAGATTAGAGTTTGAGTGCAAGGAGGATATACCGGCAAATACTACCGCCTATTATCTCATCTTGCACGATCGCGTTGTCGAATATTGCCCATTGACCAACGTAGTTCGTAAAATTACCTAAATCAGCAAATATCCCCTCCAATGTCAAAATATATAAAGATTGAGATTTTGACGATCGACAGCAGTCGTACTTCATTTCTGCAATCGTACGGTAATATTATCAGCATGATCGCGCCAACGTTTGTGGATCTGCAGGGATTTATTATCGGGCGAAACTTTATCGTGAAGGAAGTAGCGATATTGAGAAATGGATTTGTTCTCTCTCATTTCTTTTTTGCAAGTCCCGTACCATGGCGTGCGCTTACAAAATCTGAGAGATGTCAAGCTTCATGGCTCATCAGACATCACCATGGACTTCAATGGGAGGATGGAAACATTCCACACAGCTTTGCTAGGCGTTTGATTACGAGAGCTGTGATGGGCGCGATGGAAGAGGAAGATGGAGCATCTCCTATCCTGCACGAAAAACGAGAATGGCTGGCCGATATACTTGACGATAATGCGAGAAACGACGTTATTATTGAGAACTTGGATGCGGACTATGAAGATATCACTTCGTTAAATAAGCTAGATATTACTATTACTATGCGCTGTGAAAAACATTTAAAAAATTGCGCTTTACAAAATGTATTTAAAATATTCAATTGGTGGACGAATCATCATAAGGATTCACCCAAACATTATTTAGAATAAACTATTGTTAAAATATATTTTTATTCTCTTTTATTCTTCCTTTTCCTTTTTCTTATCCCAGTAAGCGAGTATTAAATTTCAGTACGTGACGTTAGATAGCGGCGTCAGCCATTTAATTAAAATATAGATGTTACATTTCAGTACATGAGCATAGACTTTAAATATTTGAATGGCGTATAAATAATTGTTATGTCGTTCAATAGTTGTTCGGTAGCCGTTTGATAGTCCTTCAATAGCCGTTCAAAGTCGTTCGATAGCCATATAGCCGTTCGATAGCCGTTCGATAGCTGTTCGAAGCCGTTCGATAGTTGTTCAAAACCGTTCGATAGCCGTTCAAAGCCGTTCGATAGCTGCTCAATGCCGTTCCATAGTCGTTTAAAGCCGTTCAATGGCCGTTCAGTAGCCGTTCGATAGCCGTTCAAAGCCGTTCGATAGTCGTTCAATAGCCGTTCAAAGCCGTTCGATAGCCGTTCAAAGCCGTTCGATAGTCGTTCAGTAGTCGTTCATAACCTTTCAATAGCCGTTCGATAGCCGTTCAAAGCCGTTCAATGGCCGTTCAATGGCCGTTCAATGGCCGTTCAATAGCCGTTCGATACCCATTCGATAGTCGTTCAATAGCCATTCGATAGTCGTTCAAAGCCGTTCAATGGCCGTTCAATGGCCGTTCAATAGCCGTTCGATTCCCGTTCGATAGTCGTTCAATAGCCGTTCGATAGTGGTTTACATATTATAATAATATATTATTCATCCTACGCAGTATGAAGATATTTCTTACTTGCGGCCTCTTTTCGACCTAGAGACTTACGCGGAGGAGGAGAATTGGGAGTCGGAGGAAGAAGTGTGGGAGGAGGAAGACAATTGGGTGGAAGAGGAAGAATGGGAGGAGGATTGGGAGGAAGAGCTTGCGCCTCCAGGAGGATAATGTAAGTATCTTCTTTTTAAAATTTATATTAGATTTGAATTCTTATACTGATAAGATTTATATTTTTCTGTTTCAGATAGAGCGTCACCTTTAAATTTTGTTATAATTATATATATATATATATATATATATATATATATATATTTTATATCATTATTATTTTATATTTTACACACACACACACACAATTATATGATATACATATTTTGAATAAACTTATTATTATTATATTAAAAAATATCGATTATTTCTGCGCCTTCTTCTTTCCTTTTCCCACATGCATGCTTCGCATTATCTCTCTCTTTCTCCCGCGAATGTCTTCCTTTTCCCACGCCAATGCTAACGCCATCCTTCTCCTACACGCGTGCATGCCTCGCGCTATCTCTCTCGCACCGCCTTGCGAACACCGTATCATCCACGTGCATGCTTCGCGCTATCTCTCTCTCCCAAGTGCATGCTTCGCGCTATCTCTCTCTCTCCCAAGTGCATGCCTCGCGCCGTCTCTCTCCAACGTGCATGCGGACGCTATCCCTCTTCCACACATTGCGAACGCCTCGCGCTATCTCTCTCACACCTCCTCGCGGCATCGTACCTTCGCATTCCCTCTTCTCTGTGGACCCTTCGCCCATCGGTTTCGCGCGGTCCCCCACCCCCTCTCCGAGGACCCCTCGACTATCGGTTAGGACGTGGTCCCCTTCCCCCCTCTCCGCGGACCCCTCGCCTATTGGTTTCGCCGCGGTCCCCCGCGTGACGTCATACCCCCGCGCCGGTTTCCCCTCGCCCCTCACCTTCCATCAAAGGATCTGGGTTAGAACTCTCCTATATACTCTACTATTATATATAATATTTATTTGGGGGGGAACATAATAGCGTAATTTTATAAAAATAAAATGCATTTTAATTTTCTCGGGAGAATCTATAATATTTCTATAAATGCAAGACTGATTTTATCAAACAAATACTATTTTAAATTACGAACTCTTACAAACTGAACTGCTTCTGTGTACTTGGCTAGTTAACTTGATTTCATATTTAGTTTTGATTTTTGATTTTTTAAAGGTTTTTATTTTTTAGAGGAAAATCATTTTTTAGTTTTTTATTTTGTATAAAAATTATTTTTCAAGGAAAAAATTTTTTAAAAGTCATTTTTTAGGGATAAATAAACTTTTTTTGCGTACAAGTTGGGATTTTTTTATATAGTTGGCGTATTTTTTTTTACCTTTGTTAGGTTTTTTTAGGTGATCTCATTGCTTTTTGTAAAAATCTATATTTTTTCTGCAAAAAATATATATGCGTTTTTAGCATATAATATTTAATAATATAATATAGATTTTTATTCATATAGAATATCTAATAATAATAAATTTCTTAATAATAATAAGTAAATCACAATAATAAAGTTTTATTGTAGAATTGGCATTCGTTAATTTTATTTTTAGTATATAATGTTCAACAGTAATATATATGTGCTTACATTATATTATCTCACAATAATACCGTACAGTTTTATTTATGTAGAATTGACATTCGTTAATTTTATTGAATCCTATATAGGCAATAAAATCTTGTATAAAGTAGCTCAATTTAACTATACCTATAAATTCATTCGATTTTGTATTATGGTAACATCATATAGACCATTCTTCAACTGTATGATGTTACAGTAATACAAAAGTGAATGAATTTATAGGTATAGTTAAATTAAGCTACTTTACGCAATATTTTATTGCCTATATAGGATTCAATAAAATTAACGAATGCCAATTCTACATAAATTAAACTGTACGGTATTATTGTGAGATATTATAACATAAAGTGCCATAGAGGATGCCAAAAAAGTTAAATAAAGTACCATAGAAGATACCAAAGAAGACAAAGTATTTTTTATTTTAAGTGTTTTCTTTTATTTTTTATTTATTTTTTTTAATATCTGACAATAATAGAGTTTTATTTATATAGAATTGGCATTCGTTTTATTTTTAATAATATAATATAGTTTTTTATTCATGTAGAATATCTAATAATAATAAAGTTTAATAATAATAAGTAAGTCACAATAATAAAGTTTTATTTATGTAGAATATCTCACAATAATAAAGATTTATTGTAGAATTGGCATTCATTAATTTTATTTTTAGTATATAATGTTCAACAATAATATACAGGGTGTTCCGCAACGTGACGTCCACACTGAAACTGTGCATTCTTTTTGTCATTCTAAGTCAAAAAGTCTTAATACACATATGCCCTAAAGTCGAATGTTTCAAAGTTATAGCGAAAAAACAAAATTGCATAAAATAAAAACAATATTATTTATTAAAGATAATATTATTTATTGATAATTAAACAATAATTAAACGATAATTAAACAATAATTATACGATAATTAAACAATAATTTATTTCTTGTAAAAGTCTTCTGATACTAATAGTAGGAGTTCTGTCCACCGTTGCTAGTATCGTATCCTCGACTTGACGATGTCGCCTTAATGATCTCTCAAGATTTTTATTTGGGACCTTACCAGTAAATTTAATGCTTCGGTGGACATTGCTAAAAACTCTTCGATCTGGTACTCTGAGATTAGGAAACCGTCGGTGATATTCTATTACTGCTGCACGTGCGTTACCATTACAGAAACCATAAATAAAATGAATATCGGCATATTCTTCATTGGAAAATGTACTCATGATTGGTAGGTAAGAGAAATTTCTACGTTATGTTTATGCGAAATTTTCACTTAAAACGTCAGTCAATTTATTAATATTATCTTGTGTGGCAAGTGTGGAAAACAATAAATTATGTCGAGTATGAAGTTGCCGCATTCGCTTCAGCTCATGCGGCAACTTTATGCGCGACGTAGTTCGTTGTCTTCCGCACATGCCATACATACAATATTTTTTGTAAGGTAAGTCATAAAGGTGCTTTTCTCGCATTAGTGTGAGAAATAACTACTTTTGCATTTTTTCGCTATAACTTCGAAACAAGCGACTTTAGGGCATATGTGTATTAAGACTTTTTGACTTAGAATGACACAAAGAATACACAGTTTCAGTGTGGACATCACGTTGCGGGACACCCTGTATATGTGCTTACATTATATTATCTTACAATAATACAGTAGTTTTATTTATGTAGAATTGGCATTCGTTAATTTTATTGAATCCTATATAGGCAATAAAATCTTGTATAACGTAGCTCAATTTAACTATACTCTATCCAAAAAGAGAATGACTTCGGTACGGACGAAAATTCGTCCGTTTCGCGCAAGTCTCCATCTTAGAAAGCCCCCACCACATCGCCGTATCGCTCATGCAGCATGTCAGTGCTAGCAACGAGTGACAGGTCGCCCCGATCATTTGACAGTTGTAATTATTTAATCTCAATATAACCCTGAGTTAATATTTAGTGTTTTTCCTCCACAAAAGTATTTACAAAGTTCGATGGAGGAATTGAATATTGAAGTGCCACTAATGTAATCTCCTGTGAAGAAAAATTAACGAGGCAAGGTAAACAATGATGAAAACATTATAAATTAATTATTATTATTAATAACTATTAACAATAATAATTATTAATAATTATTAATAATAATAATTATTAATCTATTACGTATAGTATATCGGAGATTGTAGTTTTAAAGTTTAAAGTGTCCTTTTATGAGTTCACTACGAGAAAAATATGTTGAAATATAATAAATTGTTTGAATAAGGCTATATTGGTTATAAGGTTTATAAGGTTAATTTTTCATTTATATTTTCAGTTGATCCACAGCAATCAGAAGCTTATTATTATTAATTTGCATAAAAAATTGAAAAAAGACAATTAAGAAATTTCAAATAAAGATGCTGTTACTCAATTGACAGAACTACTTGGTTTTGTGTAATTCAAATATATTACAACTTTTGCTCTTATAATTGCCTGTCATATTAATTTTTATTTTAATTTCGTATCGCGTGTAAGAATCAGATTTCTATTTTATATCATATTGAAATTAATCGAGATTATTTCATCCGTTTAATTTTTTAAACTGACGAGATAATAGTCCCGGGCCCGAGGGAGCCGTATCTATGTATATGGTATTGAGTATCTCGCCATGTTCTCCCCACTTTGCCCGCTTATGCGCGAACCGAGGGCATTCTCTTTTTGGATAGAGTATATACCTATAAATTCATTCACTTTTGTATTATTGTAACATCATACTTCAATGTAGACCATTCTTCAACTGTATAATGTTACAGTAATGCAAAAGTGAATGAATTTGTAGATATAGTCAAATTGAGCTACTTTACACAATATTTTATTGCCAATAAAATTAACGATGCCAATTCTACATAAATAAAACTATATTGTATTAGGTGTACAACTTTGTTTCCGCCGTTTTCCTATAGATGGCTTTAGCGGTAAGTAGTGGTCGAAATAAATAGATCATAGACGTCATGCAATAAACTTGGGCATCTGTCAACATAACCCCATAGAAACATTAGTCGATTTGTGTCTGCATCATAAAGTTATTCTCGATTGAAAATGTCAGTTTACGAGTCAAATTCTCGTCATTTGCGGGAGGTTTTAATTTTCTGCTTCAATATGAAGAAATCTGCGGCTGAGGCTCATCGAATGCTCTCAAATACTTATGGTGAGGCCGCTATTAGTGAAATAATGTGTCGTGAGCGGTTTCAACGCTTCAAGAACGGTGATTTTCACGTCGAAGACCGGCATAGCGGTGGAAGAGAGAAGGTTTTCGAAGATGCAGAATTGGAGGCATTACTTAATGAAGACTCGAGTCAAAGTCAAGAAGAATTGGCACGATCATTGGGAGTGACTCAACAAGCAATTTCAAAACGCCTCAAAGACATGGGAATGATTCAGAAGCAAGGAAATTGGGTGCCGTACGAGTTGAAACCGAGAGATGTTGAACTGCGTTTGTTTGCTTGTGAACAGTTGCTTGAAAAGCAAAGACGGAAGGGATTTCTGCATCGCATTGTGACTGGGGACGAAAAATGGGTTCATTACGATAACCCCAAGCGCAGAAAATCATGGGGATATCCCGGCCATGCTTCCACGTCGACGGCCAAACCGAATATTCACGGCTCCAAGGTCATGCATTGTATTTGGTGGGACTAGCTCGGCGTAGTGTACTATGAGCTGTTAAAACCGACTGAAACAATCACAGGCGATCGTTATCGAACGCAATTAATGCGTTTGAGCCGAGCATTAAAAGACAAACCGCCGCAATACAACGAGAGACACGATAAAGTGATTTTGCAGCATGACAATGCTCGACCCCATGTTGCGAAAGTGGTCAAGACATACTTGGAAACGTTGAAATGGGAAGTCCTACCCCACCCGCCGTATTCTCCAGACGTTGCTCCCTCTGACTATTACTTGTTTCGATCAATGGCACACGGCCTGGTTGACCAGCACCACCGGTCTTATGAAAAAGTAAGAAATTGGATCGATTCGTGGATCGCTTCAAAAGATGACCAGTTTTTTCAACGCGGGATTCGTACGCTGCCCGAAAGATGGGAGAAAGTAGTGGCCAGCGATGGACAATACTTTGAATCATAAATGTATAACCAGTTTTTTACAATAAAGCCTCGAATTTCGGAAAAAAAACGGCGGAAGCAAAGTTGTACACCTAATAATATAACGTAAATTGATATATAACAGTACGTTAGGAGCTTTAAATAAAACATAAATATTTTAAATTGTTACAGAACATACGTAATTAATAATAGAATGATAATTATTTTAGTTATTAATACTATAGTAATAATAGTTATTAATAATAGAAATGAAGTTAATAATAGAATTAATAATAGTATTAATAATAAAAATAAAGTATTAAATAGAAAATTTTAATGAGCAGTTTTGCTACTAGGACACTAGGCTATTGCGTTATTACATTTGTGACACGCACGTTCCTGAGACTAGTGACGCGCTCCTTAGTTACGGCCGTTCGGCGCTGCGTTGCTAAGGAGCGAGCAGTAAGAGGGGGAACCGTAGGCGTGAGTCAAGAAATCCGGCCGAAAGTTGCATCTAAATCCCAGCATTGGTCTACATTGAAGTATGACGTTACAGTAATACAAAAGTGAATGAATTTATAAGTATAACTAAATTAAGCTACGTTATGCAAGATTTTATTGCCTATATAGGATTCAATAAAATTAACGAATACCAATTCTACATAAATAAAACTACTGTATTATTGTAAGATAATATAATGTAAGCACATATATATTATTGTTGAACATTATATACTAAAAATAAAATTAATGAATGCTAATTCTACAATAAAACTTTCTTATTGTGATTTACTTATTATTATTAAACTTTATTATTATTAGATATTCTACATGAATAAAAAACTATATTATATTATTAAAAATAAAACGAATGCCAATTCTATATAAATAAAACTCTATTATTGTGAGATAATATAAAAAAAATAAATACAAGAAAATACTTAAAATAAAAAATACTTTGTCTTCTTTGGTATCTTCTATGGTACTTCATTTATCCTTTTTGGCATCCTCTATGGCACTTTATGTTATATTATCTCACAATAATACCGTACAGTTTTATTTATGTAGAATTGGCATTCGTCAATTTTATTGAATCCTATATAGGCAATAAAATATTGCGTAAAGTAGCTCAATTTAACTATACCTATAAATTCATTCACTTTTGTATTACTGTAACATCATACAGTTGAAGAATGGTCTACATGATGTTACAGTAATACAAAAGTGAATGAATTTATAGGTATAGTTAAATTGAGCTACTTTATACAAGATTTTATTGCCTATATAGGATTCAATAAAATTAACGAATGTCAATTCTACATAAATAAAACTGTACGGTATTATTGTGAGATAATATAATGTAAGCACATATATATTACTGTTGAACATTATATACTAAAAATAAAATTAACGAATGCCAATTCTACAATAAAACTTTATTATTGTGATTTACTTATTATTATTAAGAAATTTATTATTATTAGATATTCTATATGAATAAAAATCTATATTATATTATTAAATATTATATGCTAAAAACGCATATACAGGGTGTTCCAGGAGGAAAGGTCAATATTCTGGGAGGTGATCGTATCGGTCATTTTAAGGAAAAATGTTCATATGAATATATGTCCTATTCCCCACGGTTTCCGAGATAGAGCGACTTGAATGTACGTCTCGTGTATTCACTTTTCTTCTGTACACTTCAACCTTCATCCGTGAACCTGTACAGTGGAGTGTATAGAAGAAAAGTGAATACACGAGACGAACTACTCGCTCAAATAATGGATGCTAGTGCCCGCATAAAGGAACGTCACGGTGTACTCAGACCAGCAACACGCTATGTTCACACAACAGTTAAAAAATGCATTGATGTTAACGGTGGAATTTTTGAAAATTTATTATAATCTGTAAAAAATGTATCACTTGAACAATAAATATTAGAAATAGTAGTATTTCTTTCTTGTCAGTAATTTTGCAACTGTACATTCAAGTCGCTCTATTTCGGAAACCGTGAATAATAGGACATACAGTGGCGTGCAAAAGTTTCCGGCCAGTGACATTTCGTACTCTAATTTATTAAAAAAAACCTAATGATTTTTTAACCATTATCAGGTGCGAGTATAATATATAGGAAACAAAATAATATAGTGAAAGAATATTGTTTATGTTTGTGAAAGTATTTATAGTTATAATTGTTACATTTACAAAATGTCACTGGCCGGAAATTTTCGCGCGCCACTGTATATTCATATGAACATTTTTGCTTAAAATGACCGATACGATCACCTCCCAGAATATTGACCTTTCCTCCTGGAACACCCTGTATATTTTTTGCAGAAAAAATATAGATTTTTACAAAAAGCAATGAGATCACCTAAAAAAACCTAACAAAGGTAAAAAAAAATACGCCAAGTATATAAAAAAATCCCAACTTGTACGCAAAAAAAGTTTATTTAACCCTAAAAAATGACTTTTAAAAAAATTTTTCCTTGAAAAATAATTTTTATACAAAATAAAAAACTAAAAAATGAATTTCCTCTAAAAAATAAAAACCTTTAAAAAATCAAAAATCAAAACTAAATATGAAATCAAGTTAACTAGCCAAGTACATAGAAGCAGTTATAATATATAAAATAGCACAATTATATTGCGGATTTTATTACAAATAGTACATCATAAAACTACTTAACCCTTACTGCAATAACGTCAATCACATCGATCACCAATTTCGAGTTTAAAAGTGCCCCGTGCCAAACTGATTGACTTGTTTTGAAATTAATCATAAGGTTTTCCAGATAGGCCTGAAACGAAAAGGATTAAAATTAAAGTGACATACAAATACTTGGCGTGCCCGTGTCGCATTATAAGTCATATATTTTTATTAATATATTGATAATGATTTCTGATAATCTTTTGGAAATTTTTATTTCAGATCGGGCACGCCAAGTATTTGTATGTCACTTTAATTATAATCCTTTTCATTTCAGGGGCACTTTTAAACTCAAAATTGGTGATCGATGTGATCGACGTTATTGCAGTAAGGGTTAAGTAGTTTTATGATGTACTATTTGTAATAAAATCCGCAATATAATTGTGCTATTTTATATATTATATATAATATTTATTTGGTGGGGGGGGGGGGGAGAGGGGGACATAATAGTGTAATTTTATAAAAATAAAATGCATTTTAATTTTCTCGAGAGAATCTATAATATTTCTATAAATGCAAAACTGATTTTATCAAACAAATACTATTTTAAATTACAAACTCTTACAAACTGAACTGCTTCTATGTACTTGGCTAGTTAACTTGATTTCATATTTAGTTTCGATTTTTGATTTTTTAAAGGTTTTTATTTTTTAGAGGAAAATCATTTTTTAGTTTTTTATTTTGTATAAAAATTATTTTTCAAGGAGAAATTTTTTTAAAAGTCATTTTTTAGGGATAAATAAACTTTTTTTGCGTACAAGTTGGGATTTTTTTATATACTTGGCGTATTTTTTTTTACCTTTGTTAGGTTTTTTTAGGTGATCTCATTGCTTTTTGTAAAAATCTATATTTTTTCTGCAAAAAATATATATGCGTTTTTAGCATATAATATTTAATAATATAATATAGTTTTTTATTCATGTAGAATATCTAATAATAATAAATTTCTTAATAATAATAATAAGTAAATCACAATAATAAAGTTTTATTGTAGAATTGACATTCGTTAATTTTATTTTTAGTATATAATGTTTACCAATAATATATATGTGCTTACATTATATTATCTCACAATAATACCGTACAGTTTTATTTATGTAGAATTGACATTCGTTAATTTTATTGAATCCTATATAGGCAATAAAATCTTGTATAAAGTAGCTCAATTTAACTATACCTATAAATTCATTCGATTTTGTATTACGGTAACATCATGTAGACCATTCTTCAACTGTATGATGTTACAGTAATACAAAAGTGAATGAATTTATAGGTATAGTTAAATTGAGCTACTTTACGCAATATTTTATTGCCTATATAGGATTCAATAAAATTAACGAATGCCAATTCTACATAAATAAAACTGTACGGTATTATTGTGAGATAATATAACATAAAGTGCCATAGAGGATGCCAAAAAAGATAAATAAAGTACCATAGAAGATACCAAAGAAGACAAAGTATTTTTTATTTTAAGTATTTTCTTTTATTTTTTATTTATTTATTTATTTTTTTTTTAATATTATCTTACAATAATAGAGTTTTATTTATATAGAATTGGCATTCGTTTTATTTTTAATAATATTAGGTCTACCGGAAAGTTCTGTCCGTTTTTGGAATAAAACAAAATACAAATTTTTATTACCGTCAATAAACTTTATTAAATAATGTAATTGCCATTATTCGGAGAAGTATTGTCAGCAACTGGATAATTTAAATACAGCAGTCCAAGAAAAGAGGCCGGCGATGTTCAATAGGAAGAATATCATACTGCATCATGATAATGCCAGGCCACATGCTGCTTTGGGGGCTCGTCAAAAAATTGATGAACTAGGCTGGGAAATTCTGTCGCATCCACCATATTCCCCGGACTTAGCACCCTCCGACTATCACTTGTTTTTGTCCTTACAAAATTTTTTGAGGGGCGAAAAATTCAAAAATGAAGAAGATATCAAACAAGCACTGGTTCAATTTTTCGCATCAAAAGATAAAACATTTTTCGAAAATGGGATATACAAATTGCCCTCACGCTGGCAAGAAATCATTAATAATAATGGCAATTACATTATTTAATAAAATTTATTGACGGTAATAAAAGTTTGTATTTTGTTTTATTCCAAAAACGGACAGAACTTTCCGGTAGACCTGATATAATATAGTTTTTTATTCATGTAGAATATCTAATAATAATAAAGTTTAATAATAATAAGTAAATCACAATAATAAAGTTTTATTTATGTAGAATATCTCACAATAATAAAGATTTATTGTAGAATTGGCATTCATTAATTTTATTTTTAGTATATAATGTTCAACAATAATATATATGTGCTTACATTATATTATCTTACATTAATACAGTAGTTTTATTTATGTAGAATTGGCATTCGTTAATTTTATTGAATCCTATATAGGCAATAAAATCTTGTATAACGTAGCTCAATTTAACTATACCTATAAATTCATTCACTTTTGTATTATTGTAACATCATACTTCAATGTAGACCATTCTTCAACTGTATGATGTTACAGTAATGCAAAAGTGAATGAATTTGTAGATATAGTTAAATTGAGCTACTTTACGCAATATTTTATTGCCTATATAAGATTCAATAAAATTAACAAATGCCAATTCTACATAAATAAAACTGTACTGTATTATTGTGAGGTAATATAACATAAAGTGCCATAGAGGATGCCAAAGAAGATAAATTACAAGGAATATATAAATTAAAATATAAATGAACATTATCAGAGAGATCACTGACATTAGTATATTTTTGATAAAATTTGTAGGAATTTACAAGTTTTATTAAAGTTGAAAAACTGCATCCTCTCTTCCAGCTCCTGTTCATTATTTCACAACTATATAAATATAATTTAAATTTATTTTTGCTATTCATGTTTCATAAATTTCAAGCTATGCAATACATTGATTACTTTTGAAAATAAATAAAAAACTTTATTTTGTTAAATTTTACATTACATTTAAGTATTCGGTTCATTTGTTCTGTGATTGATAATGGCTGCGTTTTGATATTCATTGTCAGTACTGAAAATTTATAATTTACATTACTGTTACGTCCTGGCGATTCCACGATTCCTTCCTTCCGCGAAGTGTCGGCAACGATCGTCGATTGGTGAGACAAACGAACCGCTCAGTAAACAGACCAACGTAAAAGATCGATGATAAAAATATGCCGGTCTCCTCAAGGTAATATAAATTTTTCTAACGAAATACCCAACAAACACAGCTACATCTATAATAATAAAATTTTCCAACGAATATTCAATAAACACAGCTGCACCAATAACGATAAAATTATTATAGAAGAATAGGATCTTTTTCTAATCTGAACACGTGCAACGAATCTTTGAAGGAATATCGAACTCACCAATGGGCGATCACTACGAGTGAAACGTAAAAAGTAGGAGAAACACCCCGCCTAACGAAGACACTGGCACATTTTTAATTTGCTAAGATTGAAAAATTCCCACTTCTGCGCAAATTCAATTCGTCGAAGTTTTGGAAGATTCCCACTCTTAGAATTAGAATACGCCCCAAAAAGGAAATTATAAAAAGAGAACTCGCGAACACATCGCTCTCTATCATTTTGCAACTTTCAACCCAAGTACTCTTGCTCCGTGTTGTGACTCGCGAGTTAGTTGGGAAAACCAGTGTCTTCTACCGGCGTCTCACCACCATTTGCATTCATCAACCGAAGGTCCGAACGCACCACGAGACTAGTCTTTCATCATTATCGAACCAACAGCAAAAAGTAAGCTTCAACTATTCAATTATTACGTACATACGCGACTGAAATATTATTATTTACACTGGTTTCGTAGTGAGAACCAGATCTGGAAAAATATATATATATCGGCCCATGAACGTAGTCCATCGCAGGACTCGGAAGGCGTTGACGCGACCGTTCGCGATTCTCATCGTCAAATTAAAAAGATTCAGGAGTAAGGCTGACTCACATCACCCAAACTCGCAAGCCAGCACAGTCACAACCTCCCCCCTTTCCCCTTACTATTTCTCTCCCAGCTACTCCCCAGTTTATTCCCCCGAACCGCCTTCTTCCCCGAGATCATTCTCTTCATTATCCACTGTCCTTTTGCACAATTCACCCCCATCTTCCTCGCAGTGTTCAGAAGCAGAATTCCTAAAAGCCATAGACGAGTTCTGCAACGAACTACCCGACTTAGAATCCGCTTCATCCTACCAAGATTAGATTAACTAAAATATCCCCCTTCATTCTCTCTCTCCATGATCCTTACTCCCTACCTCACTCACACATCCACACATGTTTTGTTTTTTTTATTATTAAGTAAACCATATTGTATTAACCAGTCAGAACATAAACGTTACGATAGAATCTGTCCCTTGTATTCTGACTGATGACCTCCGTATCAATGTAACACCCGCGAACTAACACACACACTCACACACATTCAGACGAAAACTAATATTATATTTTTATTTTTTTTCTTTCTTATATAATCATGTATACCCATCATTCATTTTAAAATTAAATAAATTTATATATATATATATATATATATATATATATTTGTTAATTAAATAACTCTTTATTAACCCCCACTCATTCCCAGTAGAAAGATCGCACTTGGTCCCAACCCGCGTAAAAGAGATTAAATTCTCTGACCGAAAAGGGACCGCCGAGCGAACTTCCGAAAACAGTTTAATAGCGACTCAGTCGTTTACCTGCTTTTCGGACCTGTCAGTTCGTTCGACCCGATACCAAACGCCACGAGACGTTTGACTTCGGGATAAATAAAGATCGTTGTTGCGTCCTTCCGTCGACTCATCCTTCCCCGAGTCTGGACGTAACATACTGCTCTTTAAATTTTGGGGGCTCAGCCGGGATTGTAATGTGCGATCTTTTAAACGATCTTTAAAGACGAAGTAGAACGAAATTTTCAGCTTGCTCAAGACACATACAATCGAACAAAATCTAACAAATCAGAAACACATCACACTTCCACTCCTAATAAAACTACTAAAAACATTAATTTTTCATTAGACGAAACGGTAATTGAAAAAGATTTTGAGAAAAAGTTTAGCGAAACAGCGGCCGAGTCTCATTTTGCCGATTCCTGCTATAAGACTATTATATCTGAATTTAATAAATATGAAAAAAAGAGAGACCCGAGCGTTACCGGCGGCAACATGACTCAAAATAATCCTTTCGCTACTTTGAAATACGCGGTCGAAGCCGTCCCTTATTTTGACGGTCAAAATATTCCATTAAATTATTTTATCGAGGGATGTGAAGAAGCAAAATCTATGTTGCCTAGTGAGGCTGAATTACAGTTTACCAAAATAATAAGAACCAGGATAACAGGGGAAGCTCGCCGAACTATACAAGGTCAAGATTTTGATAGCGTTTCTCAATTAACTAAATATTTAAAACAAATTTATGGACCAGCAAAAAACGTTTTTCAATTACAAGGGGAATTGGGTTGTATATATCAAAAGGGTGACGAAGATGTAATTACTTATGCAAATAGAGTAAAGATTCTTGGAAAACAAATTTTAGAAACATATAGAAGTTCGGGAAACGTGTCGTCTGACCAAAATATTAAAGCATCATTAGAAAAGGACATGTGCAAGTGCTTTATTAGAGGGTTAAAACCAGAGATTGAACAACGAGTTGCAAGAAATTTATTAAATGTACAAGAAACTGCAGCCGACGCTTTAAGGATAGAGAGAGAGCTCCGAGAAATGACAAATTTACGACAGGGAATAGATAACAGTTCAGGTAGACAGAAAACTAACAGTCTAAAGGAAATTTGTCAAATCTGTTATAAGGAAGGGCACGTAGGCAGTAACTGCAAGAAATATTTACAAACATCTCAACAAGTTAACAACCAGATTGATTTCGGAACCGCAATATTAGTATGTCAAATTTGTAAAAAACGTGGGCATGGAGCAGAGAAATGCCGCTTTCGCGATCCATAACAACGCCGACCGGTAAACGTAGTTCAAGGGAAAATAATAACTTGTCAATTATGCTTAAAATCCGGTCATGATGCAAAATCTTGCCGACAGAATAATACAACTAATAACAATAAAATCTCGGTAATTTGTCAATGGTGCGAAAGACCCGGCCATTCTGCAAATAATTGCTGGAAGAAACAGAACGAACAACGTTATGCGGGAAATAAAACTCGCGTAACTTGTCAAATTTGCAACAACTTCGGACACATTGCTAAAGATTGTCGATCAAAACTAAACCAGCAAACGGGATCTAGGAATTCTTTATTCTGCCGCTATTGCAAGGAGCAAGGTCATCTTCTCGAAAATTGTCAATTACGCCATGCCAGTAATTTTCGGAAAAAAGAGAATAATCAGAGAAACTACAACGGCCCCTCGACGTCGGGTGCACAGCAGGGGTCCGAACGAGAGCCGCACCCGTCCAAAACTCAGGTAGCCAAGTAGACAAGGACAGAACTACCATAAGGCCCGTGACTGTAAACCTCGACAAACATAGTCGCGTGCCTACCGTTCAAATCAACATCGATAATTTAACTACTAGTATAACTTTTATGCTAGACACGGGATCTGGACCTAATATAATTAAAGAAAATCTCATTCCCGAAGAAATAAATATTAATTATACTAATATCCTCAAGTTGAACGGTATAAATAATTATCCTGTGTACACCTTAGGTGAAATTACATTAACTCTTTTTGAAATACCGGTTATATTTCATATTGTATCTAACGATTTTCCAATTTCACAATCCGGCATATTAGGAAACGATTTCTTTAAACAAACTTCATCGAAAATAGATTACGCACAAGGGCACTTGGATGTCTCCGGAATCAACATACCTTTCTTATCACCTGAAGCCATTATAGTAGCTCCGCGATCCGAATCATTATTTTATGTAAGAATAGAAAATCCAGAACTAAAAGTAGGATATATACCGAGACTAAAGGTGGCACATGGAATTTATTTGGGAGACACCATCGTGGAGAACGTTGCCGGAAAGGCATATTTAAACGTTATAAGTACTTTAGATGAAGAGGCGGAAGTACATGTTCCGACTTTGCGCCTAAAACCATTGAGCGAATTATTAGACGACCATGACTCAAAAATTGAGGCCCTAAATAGTTCAAAAGAACCGAGGAATAAGGAAGAAGAAACTACTTACGGATTCGACGATTATGAAAATAATATGAATATTGAAAATGAAGGTGAAAATGTGGATGAAAAAAATATTATTATCGAAGAAATTAATTACGAAGACGAAGAACAAACCTTAAATAAAGAAGGAAATAAAAATAAAAATAAAATTAAAAATAAAGACAAGATAAAAAATAAAACTGAGAGGAAAAATAAAGAATTGAATGATTCAAAAATCTTTGGAGAGAGAAATTACCAAACCTCTTCTGAAAATCTAATAAATCCAATCATTCCTGGAGGGGGAAGTTACCAAACCTCTCCTAAATATTTAATTAATTTAAAAACCCTCAAAGAGAGAAATTATCAATCCTCTCAAGAAGGGAATAATTCTAGGATTTCGGAGGGAAATTTCCAAACCTTGTCAGAAAATCCTAGCTCCGTCGATTGCGAGGAGGAAAATTGTCAAACCTCACTACGTATTTCGGCAAAATCTCATTCCAAAAAAGGGAGAAGTCCTTTATCCTCCCTGGATATCAAATTTCCTAAGGTTGGATTATTTAAAGAAGAAAATGATAATGAATTAAAAACCTCTCATGTTACAATAAAAGACCTCCTTGAAGAGGCTCAAAAATATAATTTAAAAATTAAAAATTTGAATCTACGAAATACTAAAAATAAAAATAAACCGTCTTCAAAAATTCTTATATCCTTGTTGAATAAATCTCAAGAAATTTTGGAAAAATTTATGCGAAAACGCAAAACAAGATATAAAAGAAAACAAGAAGTTGAAAATTATAATTTGCATAATTGTCTAACAATCTCCAAAGAAAAAAGAAAGAATCGACCCGCCGAAATCATAGAATCATTGCGATTAGAACATTTAAATGAAACAGAAAGAAAAAGCATTATAAAATTAATAACGGACAGTCAAGATCGATTTCATATTCCTGGAGAAAATTTAACCGCAACTCACATATTACAACATCGAATACCTACTACAGACGACCAACCAATAAATACTCGTCAGTATCGATTTCCGCAAATTCATAAAGAGGAAATAAACAAGCAGGTAGAAGAACTGTTAGAAGGAGGAATTGAAAAACACTCACAATCACCATATAACACGCCTATATGGATTGTACCTAAGAAAGAAGACTCCAAAGGAAATAAACGATGGAGAATGGTATTAGATTTTCGCGCTTTAAATGATAAAACTATCGGAGACGCATATCCTTTACCAAATATCGTCGATATATTAGACCAATTAGGAGGAGCTCGATATTTTTCAGTATGCGATTTAGCATCTGGATTTCATCAAATAAAAATGAACCGCGAAGATGGTCATAAAACAGCTTTCACTACTCCTTTTGGACATTACGAATTCGACCGAATGCCGTTCGGTCTAAAAAATGCTCCGGCTACTTTCCAGCGCCTAATGGACTTAGTATTAACTGGGTTACAAGGCAAAGAATTATTCGTTTATATGGACGATATTGTTATCTATGCAACGTCTTTAGAAGAACACGAAAGAAAATACAACGCTTTAATGGAACGTCTTCGAGAAGCTAATTTAAAATTACAGCCAGACAAATGCGAATTTTTAAAAACGGAAGTAACTTATCTGGGACACGTAATCAGTAAAGACGGAGTAAAACCAGATCCGAAAAAATTAGAAGCGGTACAACGATTTCCAAGACCTAAAACACCTAAGAATATTAAACAATTTTTAGGACTTGCAGGATATTACAGACGCTTTATACCGAATTTTTCAAAATTCGCCAAACCATTAACAAATTTATTAAAAAACGACACCCGCTTCGAGTGGACATCTGTGCAAGAAGAATCTTTTGAAATTTTAAAACAAAAACTGTGCGAAGAGCCAGTACTGCAATACCCAGATTTTTCCAAATCATTTATTTTAACGACCGATGCATCTGGAATAGCCGTCGGAGGAATATTATCACAAAGAGAGATAAATAAAGACCTACCGATAGCATACGCCTCACGAACCTTAACAGATAATGAATTAAAATACGATACATACGAAAAAGAAGCACTAGCTATTGTATATTGCGTTAAACATTTTCGACCATACTTATACGGAAGAAAATTCACTTTAGTTACAGATCATAAACCTTTGATGTGGTTTAAAAACGCACAAGACGCAAATATGCGAATACTTCGTTGGAGATTAAAATTAGCAGAATATGATTATGAGGTTGTATACAAAGCGGGAAAAACAAACGTAAACGCAGACGCATTATCCAGAAATCCTGTAAATATCGAAGAAATAGATTGTAAAATTATAAAAAACAAGAAACTTTTAAACCCAGATAACCCTAAAGATGCACGATTAATTGCCGAACTATTAGAAAAATCCGATAGCGAAGAAGAAGAAGAAGGAGATGACGATTTCAATTTGTATCTTTCCGATATGGAAGAAAACGAAGAAATAATAGCTGAAAGCAATTTATTAAATAACAATAACGATACTCTTCCATTTACACAAACAGAATTAAACGAACCAGATTATTTATCAATTACCGAAAAGGCCTTAATACACGATCCTTCTAAACAAAATAAAATTCAAACAAGAAGCCGAACTGCAAGACAAATTGAGCAAAATAAAATAATCAACGAATTGCATAGTGACGAGGGAGAGATCGAAGAAATCGAAGAAAGAAATGATCCGCCTGATAAAATTTCTGACAGCGAAAAAGAAGACGAAGAGGAAAATGAACAAGATATTATTAACATAAATTTAAAATCAAGAAAAACAAAACCTGCATTTATTGAAAATAGAATAATTCATGGTAATGTCATAGACTCTCGAGAATTATTATTTTTACGAAAAGATAATATAGTATATTTCGTCGACACCCAGGGAAGACCTTTAGACTCAGGCTCACAAAAACTTTTCGAACGGAAAGAACTTCCAAACCTAGGATCCCTTGTTCTAGGAAAGGTTAAGGCCATAAAACATAAAAATCATTATCATGTGGCTTTACCTGTCAGTGAAGAACAACGAGAAGGCCCTACAGCCACTCTTAAACAAATTGTTAAAATCTTAACAGACTTACGGAAAATAACCGAAGATTTAAAATTAGAAACATTTAGTATTGCAAAAACCGAGTTAATTAATAATGTTCCATGGAATGACGTCAAATCACATATACAATCAATATTCACCGACGCTCCTACTAAAGTTATTATTTGCCACGGACTAATTAAATATCCACCGAAAGATTTACGTTCCGTTATAATCAGTGAAATGCATTGCTTACCGACGGGAGGACACCGGGGAGTCACAAAAACTTATAACAGAATAAAACATAATTATTACTGGGAAAACTTGAAAGCAGATGTTCAACGGTATATACAGCAATGTTTACAATGTCAATTGAAAAAACTTGTACGAGTAAAAACGAAACAACCAATGATAATCACAGACACACCAGGATCTTCTTTTGATAAAGTAGCCATGGATATCGTAGGCCCTTTACCTAAAACTGAAAGGGGAAACGAATATATTCTAACATTACAAGATCAATTAACTAAATTTTGCATGGGGATACCATTACCGAATCAAACTTCCGAAACCATCGCAGAAGCTTTTGTAGATCGATTTATTTGCGTACTTGGAGCACCAAAAGCAATATTAACAGATCAAGGCAGAAATTTCCTTAGCGATCTAATAAAGAAAATTGCAAAATTATTTAAAATTCGTAAATTTCGCACAACAGCCTTCCATCCTCAATCAAACGGATCATTAGAAAGATCACATCACGCATTAGGCGAATATTTAAAACAATACGCGAATGAACTAAAACAATGGGATAGATGGATTAGCCTTGTCATGTTTAATTATAATACGAGCGTACATGAAGCAACGAAGCACACTCCATATGAGCTGGTTTTTGGAAAGATAGCACGTGTTCCATCGAACGAACTTCTACCTCCTGGGGTTAAATTAGCAAATTACGACGAATATTTAATAAATCTTGTCACTCAACTTCACGCAATTCAGGGAAATGCACGCGATAACGTTATTCAAGCTAAAATTAAATCAAAAAATTATTACGATAGAAAAATTAACCCACAAACTTTTAAACCGGGAGATCAAGTATTTTTATTAAAAGGTCCAAAACCGGGTAAATTCGGAGATCAATATACTGGACCTCACGAAGTTCTAGAAATTTTTAATAAAAATAACGTCAAAATTAGAATAAAGAAAAATAGCCGAATTGTACATTCTAGCCGCTTACGAATTTCATATATTAAACCTATTAATAAATAATTATGAGAATTTTCAGATGGACCTCAGAATTGGAAGATGAATCACGATAATAATTTTAACAAAAAAAAATATAATAATAATTGAAATTTTATCAAACAGAGTAATAGGAACAGACTTAACTTAGCAGTCACAGTATATATATTCCCGATCGTGTAAAATGAGAGAGAACATAAACGAATGCGTCATACTGTATCATTTACTTGTTAGATTAATTAATATACTAAAAACGTATATATATACATATATATACATATACATATATTATACATATATACACTCACACACATATATATTTTTAGTCTTAGACACATATAAACATTATAAATGTTACTGCGTTTAACATTAATTTAGCGGACAAAAATATTATTAGCATAATATATAGATTAAATATTATATAATATGCATATATAACAAAAGCAGAACTATCTTTTCTGATAAAAAAAAAAATTTATATATAAAAAAATATTACCTGATCATCTGAAAAATAAGGGAGAACAATGAGCTAGAAAAATATCTCAGAGGAATTATATCATCGGCTCCAGCAACCAATAGGCGATCACTATGCTACATTTAGTGATAAACTATCCAGCTTATTATTCTGCAGACAAACATGGTATTTCAACCAACAGCTAATTAAAGGAACAAGGAGAACTATTCCAGCATTTGTCAATTGACAAATCATCTTGGCGCTCTACATCCATCAGCGAATCCACCTATTACTATTCAGCATCCGGGCAAATAAAGCCTGGACATTTTACTATGGGATTCAACATGATATCCCAATCAATGGCTAATTACTCACAGTAAATGAGAATTCAAGCCAAGTATCGAGAATCTTCCTGACAAGCTGCACCTGCGTTGTCCGGAGGACGTTGATAACCAGAAAAATGGGAAGAAGAAAGAAAAATATCCTATTTCTCTCAGAGCAATAAAATTTCCAGCTGAAGATTTGAGACTACTGATGTTGGTCAGGTAAACATTATGACATATACAGTTTCTTTTTTCTCTTACGCTATAAATGGGCACATATAAGAAAAGATAGTTTTGTATTAAGACTCTTTAATAAACGTATTAAATAAAAATATCATTATTACAACAAAATTATTGTTAATACAAGAAGAATTATTGTTATTGTGAGAAAAGTTCTTGTTATTACGAGAAAATTTAAAAGAATAAGAAAGAAAAATATATATATATATTTTTGTAAAAGAAGGACGAAGGAAAGAAGGAAGGGGTTTTGGTGATCGCCTTCTCTTTCCTCCTTCTTAATAAGCAAATTAGCATGCACAAAACTACATGCAATTTACAATACTTCAGTTATCCGCGAAAGGAAGGAATCCATTTCCTTTTTTCTGCAAATGTTAGGTTTTTCCCCAACATTTGTCTAAGGCCGGGGGTGTTACGTCCTGGCGATTCCACGATTCCTTCCTTCCGCGAAGTGTCGGCAACGATCGTCGATTGGTGAGACAAACGAACCGCTCAGTAAACAGACCAACGTAAAAGATCGATGATAAAAATATGCCGGTCTCCTCAAGGTAATATAAATTTTTCTAACGAAATACCCAACAAACACAGCTACATCTATAATAATAAAATTTTCCAACGAATATTCAATAAACACAGCTGCACCAATAACAATAAAATTATTATAGAAAAATAGGATCTTTTTCTAATCTGAACACGTGCAAGGAATCTTTGAACGAATATCGAACTCACCAATGGACGATCACTACGAGTAAAACGTGAAAAGTAGGAGAAACACCCCGCCTCACGAAGACACTGGCACATTTTTAATTTGCTAAGATTGAAAAATTCCCACTTCTGCGCAAATTCAATTCGTCGAAGTTTTGGAAGATTCCCACTCTTAGAATTAGAATACGCCCCAAAAAGGAAATTATAAAAAGAGAACTCGCGAACACATCGCTCTCTATCATTTTGCAACTTTCAACCCAAGTACTCTTGCTCCGTGTTGTGACTCGCGAGTTAGTTGGGAAAACCAGTGTCTTCTACCGGCGTCTCACCACCATTTGCATTCATCAACCGAAGGTCCGAACGCCATCCCACGAGACTAGTCTTTCATCATTATCGAACCAACAGCAAAAAGTAAGCTTCAACTATTCAATTATTACGTACATACGCGACTGAAATATTATTATTTACACTGGTTTCGTAGTGAGAACCAGATCTGGAAAAATATATATATATCGGCCCATGAACGTAGTCCATCGCAGGACTCGGAAGGCGTTGAGGCGACCGTTCGCGATTTTCATCGTCAAATTAAAAAGATTTAGGAGTAAGGCTGACTCACATCACCCAAACTCGCAAGCCAGCACAGTCACAACCTCCCCCCTTTCCCCTTACTATTTCTCTCCCAGCTACTCCCCAGTTTATTCCCCCGAACCGCCTTCTTCCCCGAGATCATTCTCTTCATTATCCACTGTCCTTTTGCACAATTCACCCCCATCTTCCTCGCAGTGTTCAGAAGCAGAATTCCTAAAAGCCATAGACGAGTTCTGCAACGAACTACCCGACTTAGAATCCGCTTCATCCTACCAAGATTAGATTAACTAAAATATCCCCCTTCATTCTCTCTCTCCATGATCCTTACTCCCTACCTCACTCACACATCCACACATGTTTTGTTTTTTTTATTATTAAGTAAACCATATTGTATTAACCAGTCAGAACATAAACGTTACGATAGAATCTGTCCCTTGTATTCTGACTGATGACCTCCGTATCAATGTAACACCCGCGAACTAACACACACACTCACACACATTCAGACGAAAACTAATATTATATTTTTATTTTTTTTCTTTCTTATATAATCATGTATACCCATCATTCATTTTAAAATTAAATATATATATATATATATATATATATATATATATATATATATATATATATATATGTTAATTAAATAACTCTTTATTAACCCCCACTCATTCCCAGTAGAAAGATCGCACTTGGTCCCATCCCGCGTAAAAGAGATTAAATTCTCTGACCGAAAAGGGACCGCCGAGCGAACTTCCGAAAACAGTGTAATAGCGACTCAGTCGTTTACCTGCTTTTCGGACCTGTCAGTTCGTTCGACCCGATACCAAACGCCACGAGACGTTTGACTTCGGGATAAATAAAGATAGTTGTTGCGTCCTTCCGTCGACTCATCCTTCCCCGAGTCTGGACGTAACATTACATACACTATAGATTTTCAGTACTGACAGTGAATATCGAAATGCAGCATACATATGCTTTATGTTTATTACATTTAAGTATTTTTTAAGTATTTGGTTCATTTTTGCAGTTTGATAATCATTTTCTTCAACAAACTGTTCTTGAAATCTTTCGTTGTTTGCTTTTCGTTAGAGATGGACAGGCTCTCCTTTATCTCTTTGCTACTGACCAATTATATATTTCCATCTTTGTATTTCTCGCTTCCCTGTATCTGTATGCAAAGAAAAGAACAGAATTGTAATATTTAATTTAGTTTACATATCTGATTTACATATCTGATTATTTTCAATCTACCGATAATACTAAATGCAGCTACTCACCAATTGTACATTTCCATCTTCGTAGTAATGTACTTGTACTTTGAGGCTACCTCTCAATTCAGCGTTGCAGTTTGATAATCATTTTCATTTTCTTCGACAAACTGTTCTTCAAATCTTTCGCTGTTTTCTTCTCGTTAGAAATGAACAGGCTCTCCTTTACTTCTTTACTACTGACCAATTGTACATTTCCATCTTTGTATTTCTCGCTTCCCTCTATCTGTATGCAAACAAAAGAACAGAATTGTAATATTTAATTTAGTTTACATATCTGGTTTTATATGTGCTACTCAATATTTTATATGTGCTAATTAATTATACTTACTGTCTGTTACTGCCAAATTTCTATAATCCAATATGTTACGCTGTTTAGCAAAGCTCTTCAGCTAGGATTGCATATGGTATAAGATCGTATGCAATTACAGCTGAAGAAATCCCAGCTATAAAAGTATACCGGTCTTCTCGAAAAGATTGATTTCGCTTTATCCTGCAAATAAGCGCTATAATTTAGATAATATTCAGATATAATCAAGAAATATACTTATAAAACAATAAATAAACATGTATAAGCATATATATATACAAAATTTCAATCTACTTACTCGATAGAACCAAATATATATTTTCTTGCTATATAACCTTAACCTTATTATATCTTAACGTCGCGATTTCTTGCTATATAACCTTAATATATAACCTTAACCTTATTATATCTTGACGTCGCGATGCTACCGCGTACCGCGACTACCGCGTCGCTTGGTACGTATTATATATGTATGCACGCACATACACATTGTCTCTCAAGGCGTATTTGCACACTCAAGCGAATAATCCTACATGAGCGCTGCAAACGCGCCTTGAGGGACAAAATCGCTTTGCGTGTGTGCGTACGAGCATATGTATGTGAGAGTCTGAAACTTATCTTAAAATTATGATAATGATGAAGAACGAAAGATGTCACATTTCTGGTATACGATTATCATTCCTCAGGATTGACTGCACCAATCTTATTCAAACTGGTCGCAATCGAAAGCTTGCATCCACATTGTATAAGAAAAGTGCCGTTAGATTTTAGATTAACGGCTTGGTTCCTGAGGAATTTTAATCGAAAATTTATTAGACGTAAAACTCCGGATAAGCTACTTGGTAGCGTCGCGGCCCCTGTACATAGGCAAACCGTTGACAAGCTGGAATGAATTTTTATATATACTTGGCGTCGCGACGCTACTGCGTCGCTTGATATTACCTAGATCTTGGATATCAAACTTTTCTGCGATTCGATTCTTAACCTCCATAATAATTTGACTTGATTTTGCTGCTACTATTACATCATCAACATAAACTAACAGGTAACACTAGCCATCTCCCTCTGGTCTCGTGTACAAGCAGCTGTCATTTTTGCTCCGCTGAAATCCGATATCGATAAGTGCTTTGTGAATTTCATCATTCCACAACTTTGCCGCATGTTTGAGGCCGTAAATCCCCTTTTTCAATTTGCATACCAAATTCTTCTGATTATTAGTTTCAAATCTAGGTGGTTGTTTCATGTAGATTGATTGCTCTAATTTGCCGTTAAGAAACGCTGTTTTAGCATCCAAATGTTGCACAATCTTTTTTTCTTTTGATGCGATTGACAACAAAATTCGACATGTAGTTTGCTTCGCCACCGGCGCGAAGACCTCATCATAGTCCATACCATATTTCTAACAGAAGCCCTGAGCCACTAATCTCGCCTTATATCTTGTGATGTTTCCCTTCTCATCTGTCTTTAATTTATATATCCATTTGCAACTGATAGCTTCACATCCCTTTGGTAACTCGCATAGTTCCCACGTTTGATTCCTCTCAAGTGAAGCCATTTCATCTTTCCTCGCGTTGATCCACTCTTCTTTATTTTTATCTACCAATGCTTCCGATAATGATTTTGGTTCGGTAATGACATTTACCCATTCGCCAAATCGATTTGGTGGTACACTTTTGTTTGTCCGCCGAGATTGTTGTCCCGTAGTATTTTGAATAACCGTTGTGTTATTTTCTTGTGATGAGTTCAGACTGACATCACTCTGTGCCGTTTCATAATTTAGTATGCTATTTTCATGTTCAGTTTGATCATCGTTACGATCCCATGTATTTGTGTCGGGAGTTTCCTTATTCTTTTCTTCAATTATTTGTTCCTCGCTATTTTCTTTTGAACGATCTAATTCAACTTCCCCAAATGCAATTTCTTCATTACAAAACGCACATTTCAACTGATAACTAATTTCCTGTTTACCGGGCCATAACATCGATATGCTTTTGAATTTTCATCATATCCAACAAAAATCATCTGTGTACCTGTGTTTTGTAGTTTATGACGTTTTTCTTTTGGAACGTGCACATAGCATCTGTTGCCGAAGATCTGAAAATTATCAATGTTCGGTTTGTATCCGTTCCATAATTCGAATGGCGTCGCGTTCGTTGATCGTGTTAGAGTACGATTTTGTATATAGTTGGCCGTACTTACAGCTTCTCCCCAAAATTGATACGTTAATTCTGCATCAGTAAGTAAACATCGTACCATTTCTATTATCGTACGACTTTTCCTTTCTGCTGTGCCGTTCTGTTCCGGCGTGAACGGTGCCGTATATTGGAAACAAATTTCTTCTGATGCCAAATAGTTTTTGATACTTTTGCTTGTATACTCGCTTCCTCCGTCTGAACGAATAACTCGTGGTTTGCAACCAAATTTGTTTATCACGAGTGCGATGTACTCTTCCAGTTTGTTCTCAACTTCAGATTTTTGATTCAACAGGTAAATAATTATGTACTTTGAAAAATTGTCAATAAAAGTTACTATATATCTCTTACCACTTGGTGACTTCGTTCGCATCGGTCCACAAACATCTGTGTGAACAAGATCCAGTACGCTTGTTGATTCCTTTTCTGAATTCTTTGGAAATGGTAATCGTGTTAACTTCGATTAACAATGAAGAAACATGTTTCACTTGATGCCACAGTCCACAATCTTGATACCATTGATTTTGAAACGGACATTATGTTTCCAGCGATTTGCGGTGCATATAAAACATCTGTTAATGTAGCTATAGAAGGGTAAATATAGCGAATAGGGGACCCAGCCCCAATGACCTTGACCTTGACATATGTTGTCAAGGACATAATTTTGAGTAACTTTTTCTTCTAATTTAATCGTCGCTCGTTGCTTATTAAAAAGTTATTAACAAAAAAAGTTTGAAATATACCAAAGTACATGCACGGACAGGAAGCACGCGCGCGCGCACACGCGCACAGACACACACACACACACGGGAGGGGGGTGCAAGGGGGGCCTTTGGCCCCCCTCCCGCACCCACCCCGCCGGTAGGCAGGGTGGACCTCGCTTTACAACTTACAAAGTACATGCTACATTGTAAAGCGAGGTCCACCCTGCCTACCGGCGGGGTGGGTGCGGGAGGGGGGCCGAAAGCCTCCCTTCCACCCCCCCTCCCGTGTGTGTGTGTGTGTGTGTGTGCGTGCGTGTGCGCGCGCGCGCGTGCTTCCTGTTCGTGCATGTACTTTGGTATATTTCAAACTTTTTTTGTTAATAACTTTTTAATAAGCAACGAGCGACGATTATATTAGAAGAAAAAGTTACTCAAAATTATGTCCTTGACAACATATGTCAAGGTCAAGGTCATTGGGACTGGGTCCCCTATTCGCTATATTTACCTATAGAAGTATCACCACAATCGTAAAAAACAATTTTTGCCTCACATGTACCTTTTCCTTCTACACATTTTTTGTTGCCATTAGCAACATCCACATTGCTATACTTTCTTGTATCAATTTTGCTAAATAAGTTTTTGTTATTTGTTACATGGCTCGTAGCTCCCGAATCAATAATCCACCTATCACATTTATCCGACGTAACACTGAATAAAAATTCCTTTTGCTCCTCCTTAGCGGTATTCGCATGTTCAGTCTTCTCTTTTGGTTTCGACTTACTGCTTTGTGGATTTTTATCAAGCCAAGCCTTGTACTTTATACAATTCTTCTTAAAATGTCCCACCTTTTGACAGAAAAAACATGTAGCTTTGCAATCCATCATTTTTGATACCGTTGTATCAATTTTATCATAATCGCCAATCATATCGGCTTTCTTTCGACGTGAATATTCGCCAATTAATTTTGATTGTATTAATGATAGTGTCAAGTCATCCTCTGCACGAACTTCAAGTGCTGTCACTAGCGTGTCATAACTCTTTGGAAGACTACTTAAGATAATTGCCACATGCCAATTTTCCGATAATTGCTGTTCACCCAGATCAATTAGCTTCTGAAATAAATCGTTCAGCTTATTCAGATGTGATTCCATATCGTCGTTTTCAATTAATCACAATTAAAACATAACCTTATTTCCTAATGTGTTTTTCTCGTGATATTTTTTAAGAGAATTCGATGTCTGTTTTGCAGTTAATTTTGATCTGATTAGACTTAATTGATTGTTTTCGATCATGAGGTCAATCGTTGCTGGTGCTAAATCATCCTTTTCTTGCCATTTTTCCGCCGCTTCCATTTGACCCGCTGTTGCTCCAATCACCGGAACTGTTGGTTTGTTCGAGTTGATAACCACCCAAACCAGTAAGAGACGTGACTTAAGAGAAGGAAGTCACGGTCAACTTCTCGAAAACTGAGTAAGCAGCTGACGAGACAGGCTGACAAGCGGAGCACGAGACATGCTCCGGTCAGGGCCACCACAAACCTCCCTAATCAACGACCTAATTAATTAAGATATTTAATAAGTGCGAGATGCACCGACGCTCGCTCGCTTGCTCGCTCAGTAATATAATCGCTCCGTATCGAAGTACTACACGTATCGCGCCCGACCATTATAATCGCGAACAAGTGAACAGTGTAATAAATCTTGTAAAATATACTAATTTATACCTAACGTCCGGGTGTGTCTTATTTCGAGCGTGGATCCTAATCCTTTGGGCGTACAAATCCCTAAAGACCTCTTCCTTAGCGGCTAGAGGCACAACATTAATTGGTGGCAGCGGTGGGATACGCCAGGTCTAACAGGATCAACACCGGCAAAGGTCCATAACCATGAAGAAGGAAAATTCCATGGGATCGACAGAACGAGAGACAGCAAGGGAAACTCCGTCAAACGGTCGACAACTACAACCGAGGAAAAAGAAAGTCCATTAAGAACTTCGAGTCGCCCGGTACATCGAAACGACAACGATAAGCGCAACCTGAGAAGGCGCACCGACCTACCTCAACGGCACGCGACGATCGACGCCCGACGGCCGACAACGAACGAGAGACAATGCTGCTCATCGTATTATTGTAAGTCAAACAATCAAAAATTTGTAAACGCGTGAATGTCAAAAAACCGAAACGCGCAGCCAAAAAGCGTAGCGAATAAATCGTGGCCATTTAGCGAACTAGCGAATAGAGCCATTAGAAATAGCGCGGTAAGCCCTACAAGAGTAGCAGTAGAAGCACTCCGGGATATAAGCGATACTGTACGAAGAAATCTAAGCGCATTAAATTCAAGCGAGAATTTGTCCGAACCAGAACTCGGAGCAAATGTTGTAATCGAATGCAAATTTTCATTTGCCGAATTAGATAACAGCTTAATAGCAAATAATATAGAACTAGATTTTGAGGTCGAATCATCTATAAGCGCTTCTAGCAGACTAACACAACGCCGCGAATTCTCACTAACGTCATACGATTCGAGTATCTTTGACCCCGACGAAATCTATCGCACTCGAGACATGTATAACTCAAGCGCTTCCGCATCGCAACCCATCACATCGGAAGATGTTGATCAGGAAATTCAGCGATTACAAGAAGAAGCAAATAGAAACGCGACACAAGCAAACGCGCAAGCTCAATACAACCCGCGAAGAGAAATAAACGGAGCAACTGACGACCTTAGGGAAATATTGCGGGAAATGAGACAGGAAATTAGAAGTATGCATGCCGAGATATACGATTTAAGAACTAGAGGGCCGTAACCCCGACAAAACAACGAACATAGAACTCCGCCGGGAGAAAGGACTGAGACCGCGTACGAGTCCACACCCGAAGATGTACGACATTGAAGAGGACGCGGATTTTTACCATTAAAAGAGGCTCGCGGAATGATTCCGGAATTCGACGGATCACCAAATAAACTGCAAGAATTTTTGAGCGCGATTACCTATGCGGTAGAACACTTCGACCCGTTAGATGAAGTAACGCTATTAGGAGTGGTATTATGCACGAAATTAAAAGGCAGAGGAATGCTAGATTTTCAAACGCGTAAAATTCGAGACTTCGCACAGTTGAAACGGAAATTAGAGGTCTGTTACGCAAATAAAAAGAGTACGACCCATCTACAAATCGAATTTAACACGCTAAAACAGAAAAACGGAGAAAGCGCGCGAACTTACGGACATAGAGCCGACAAACTAGCCATGGAGCTATACGAATCGATGATGGAAGGACGTCAATCATACGATGGATAATAAACGCGCAATAATGGAAATAATACAACAGCAAGCCTTAGAAAATTTCCAAACAGGATTGCAGAACGATATTAAAACAATTGTTCGATCGCGAGGATATACTATAATACGTTGCAAGAAGCAATAGCAGCGGCCAGCGCGGAAGAAAAGGTTAAGGGACCGTCCGCGACCGGCACGCGAAGCAAAATAAGTTTCACACCGACCTACAAACAGGAAAACAAAATAAACGTGCAATGTCAAAAATGCGGAAAAACCGGACATTACGGCCGAGATTGTCGAACTAGCCGATACGCGAACCGATTTTCATTGCCGAAACCCGATAGACAATCCCGCGTAAATACGATAAATAAATATTGCAATTATTGCAAAAAATCCGGACACCATCGCGAAGAATGTTGGTTATTACACGGACGACTCAATGGATATCAATCGAACTGAACCAAACAATATAATTCGCGACCGGAAAATAAAAATCGCAAGAGTAGCGAGCAGGGAAAAAAAATTTAACTCCACGCAAAGTAGCAATGAGGAGGAAAAGAACGAAAAAAAGTCGCATCGATCTGCGATTGAATATCAAGTTTCACACTTTAAAAATACGCCGCACATACAGACAGAATTGGACCTTGTCACTTTACCGACGCGAGAAACCAAACGCGGAAAGATAAATTTACTAGTTGACACAGGAGCCGCAATATCATTAATTAGCGTGAAACACTTGAAAGGCGAAACTTTAATAGAAGAAGACAAAATAACGCTCACCAGCGTAACGGGACACAAGATATGTACTGTTACGTCCGGTGGACTCCGGTCGATTCTTTTCTTTCATAAAAACTCTTTCACTGATATAAAAAAATTACGTTCTAGAACCTCTCTGCACACGATGTAAACAATAAACCAAGAAATATCTAGCAGGCGAGACTAATCTTTCAGAACAATAAAATTTTTTTAACCATGAGACGGATCAATAAATAATCCGGGACTAAGAACCATGTAAAAGACTTGAAAATTTTAAACAAAGATAAGAGACCCTCGAACACAAGAAATCTAGACCATGTGCATACGAAAAACAAGCAGATGGATCAAATATTCAACTCTAAGATCCGCGCAACGGGCTTAAGGGTTTAAAACAAAGGATAAGGAGTGGGGCAGGGACAATGGTTTACAGATGAAACCAAGATCCGTAACCAGAACTCGCGATACTTGACACCGCGTGCTCGCCTGCCAGACTACCCTCTTGTGTTATCTGTTTGAGATAAATTTCAACGGGTATAATAAAAATGTCAACTTAGCCGATCATAACGGACTCTTCAATAGGCTGGACTTAACTTCTAAAAACAAAAGCCTACAACAATAGGCGCAATTTCCTGGACCTTCTTCTGGAGGGGTAACACCTCCTGCTCATGAGAGGGGTAAATAATAAAGATTTGATTTGCTAAAAAAGAATTCTGGTTGCCTAATGGAGAGGGTACGTGGGAAGACGCTAAGATTCGAGGATACGCGAAAGCTTCTCTCAAAAATTCATTCCGTTTTCGTTTTCCAACCGATTCACTACTTAGCTAGTAGTCAGCTCTGGGCTCGATTCTATTCTTTTTCCCGCGACTCCAAATTGTATAGAGAGAGCAAGTTTCGATAAAAAGTGAAAAACCTAATGACATCTAAGTGTTAAGTGCCAGCAAACCGATGTTTGAACCAGCAACATAATAAACCTGGTTGCCGAGCCATCACTGCCGAGCCCATTCCGATCAACCACGACAGCTGGAGTCGAAGTCTACTTCGCCACTACAAGTTCCATTCGACCACGCACTCTTAAGTAGTAAGTGGATTGAACAATTTTCAATTCGTTTCTTTTCCTTTTTTTTATTATTATATTTTACGTCTTGTATTCTGAAATAATTCTTGGATCAATCAGTATCTCATTTTCGATACTTCATACTTAGATCTTGATTAGTTTTCCTGTTCAACCTTCTCTTCCTTAATCCTCATATTTCCTCTCTTGAACTATTATCTCGAATCTCCTTTTTCTACCTCCCGTTCGTCACTAAGAGTTACCTGTACTTTACAGAGTGACTCCCGACTTGCTGCCAGTCGTCAAGAGTTACCTGTATTTCACAGAGCGACTCCCGACTTCCCGTTCGTCACCACGAGTTACCTGTATTTCGCAGAGCGACTCAAGATTTCCAATCTACTGTTAAGAGTCACCTGTATTCTACAGAGCGACTCCCAGTTACATTTGTCGCCCTTTCGACTCCCAGTTCGTCAAAATTTTCATATAGAAATATAATATATAAACTTTCTTTATTACCCGGATCTGAAATCTAGAGTTATTCAATTAATTAAAGAAAAACTTCCAAGAATTGTTTTGTGAATTAAGAATTCCCTCTCTATCGATTTCATTATTATCATTACTCATCACTGCTCTTTCCTTAGTGGAAAGATTAAATCAAGCTTCGCGCGCGACCATCAAAGGGTCGCGAAACTGTTGGAATAGACAGCTGAGAAAAGAATTGGCTCGGGCGGTTGCGGACCCTAATTATACTATAGATTATAAGAAGTTTAACCTAGATAAACATTCCTTTGATCTAAGAACTCAACTCTAATTAGAATATTGTATAATAAACAAGTACGAACACACAAAATACACGACCTACCACCTTGTCCTCCTACTTCTTCTCCTCATTATTCTCCTCCTTCTTATTCATCCGTCTCTTCCCCCGAGCGTCCGCATTCACCTGCCTTCCCTGAATCTTCTCAACAACCGGAAGATCCTACTCGCCCTCTTCCCTCCGGATATTCACCTGCTTTCTCTGAATTCCAGCAACCGCCGAGAAATCCTACTCCCCCAACCCCCTTTGATTACCCACCATCTCTCGACCATCATCCGTCGAGAATTCCCATTCCTCCCTCCTTTTGTGAAGAAATATTTCACGACACTAGATTTAGCATCAGGATACCATCAAATTCCGATGACAGAGAAGGATAAGAATAAAACCGCTTTTTCTACACCATACGGACACTACGAATTTAACAGAATGCCATTTGGATTAAAAAACACACCTGTGACGTTCCAACGATTAATGAATGCAATATTAACAGGCTTACAAGGGATAAAATGCCTAGTATATTTAGACGACATCGTAATCTACGGAGCTAGTTTACAGGAACATAACAAGAGACTCGTCGAAGTCTTACGAAGACTGCGAGAAAATAATCTTAAACTACAGCCTGACAAATGCGAATTTCTGCAAAAAGAAGTGACATATTTAAGTCACATAATTACGGAAAACGGAATATCGCCGGATCCATCTAAATTGGAAGCCGAAGAAATTTTCCAACACCTAGGAAAGTAAAAGATATTCAAGCTTTCATAGGATTAGCCGGATATTATAGAAAATTTATTGAAAATTTCTCGAAAATTGCGAAACCACTAACGAAGTTAACAAAAAAGGAAAATAAATTCGAGTGGACGCAAGAACAAGAACAAGCATTTGAAATGCTTAAAGAAAAATTAACGACAGCACCTTTATTAAAATATTCAGATTTTGAAAAAGAATTCATCGTAACGACCGATGCATCAGATTATGCAATCGGAGCGATATTATCGCAAGGACAGATAGGCCAAGATCAACCGATAGCATATACCAGTCGAATATTATCAAAGGCCGAACAAAATTATAACACGACCGAAAAGGAACTATTAGCAATAGTATGGGCCGTTAAGCATTTTCGACCGTACTTATACGGGCCAAAATTCACGATAGTCACCGATCATAAATCGCTCGTATGGTTATTCAATGTAACCGATCCTGGATCTCGATTAATTAGATAGAGATTAAAATTAGAAGAATACGACTATGAAATCATACACAAGGCCGGGACAGCGAACAGAAACGCTGACGCGCTCTGTCGACACGTGGCGGATATCAACAAAGTCGAGGAGGATGAGACCAACGACACGAAGATAACGCGAGAATACACGGAAGACGAGAAGCGACGTATTCTATACGAATATCACGATGCACCTGTGGGAGGGCATCAAGGAAACGAGCGCACGATTAATCAAATTCGCCTAATACACAATTGGCGAAGATTGACAAAAGATGTCGAAGATTATATAACAAAATGCGAATTTTGTCAGAAAAACAAATTATCGCGAAAAATTAAAGCCCCGCTAATAATAACGTATACTGCCAATAAGCCTTTTGAGAAATATGTCTTAGATATCATAGGTCCATTAAATATTACGAATAACGGAAATAAATATATTTTAACTTTCCAAAATAATTTAACAAAATTTAATAAAGCAATTCCGATGCCGAACCAAGAAGCTGCGACAATTGCAAAAGAATTCGCGACAAAAATAATTTTCGAGCATGGTATCCCAGAAAAAATATTAATGAATCAAGGAACAAATTTTTTAAGTGAAATATTTAAAAACACTTGCAAACTATTAAAAATCAAAAAGATTCAAACAACTGCGTATCATCCAGAAAGCAACGGAGCGCTAGAACGATCTCTACTCTAGCCGAATATCTCCGACATTATATAAACGCCGATCAAACGGATTGGGACCAGTGATGCCAGAATGCGCACGCTAGCAACACGCAACCGTAGTGGAGGGGATATGCACACAAGCGAAAACCGTGTACATGTAATGCGCAGAGCGTTCTGCGCATTACATGTACACGGTTTTCGCTTGTGTGCATATCCTCTCCACTACGGTTGCGTGTTACTAGCGTGGGCATTCTGGCATCGCTGATTAGGACGAATAGATTCCCTACGTGATGTTTACATATAATACGACACCGGACACGGCGACAGGGTTCACACCCTTCGAATTAATTTACCGGCACCGAGCAATACTACCGACGACATTGTCGCAACCGCCTAAGCCCACGTATACATACGAAAAATATAGGAGGCACGAACCAAGCATCCATCTCTTCCGTGGCAGCGGCACTGTCGCATCTGTGTAGGGCGTTTACACACTTCCTCAGCCCGACAAATAATTGTTAGAAAACAACATTTGCGGGTCTGAAAAAATATGCGAGGTACAAGTGGCTGAATCGGGAATCGAACCCGAGTCTTTCGCTTTCCGGGCAACTGCTCTTACCACTGAGCTATTCAGACCTCACACCTTACGCCACTTTTAACACAGTACATACGACTCCAGAGCGATGTTGGAATCTCGCTCCATGGATGCAGTGCCGACTGCCACGGAGAGACGAAATCCCCAGCACGTCTCCAGAGCGGTCCAAATCATAACGATTGAAAATTGGCGCCCGTAACCGCTCAGCGATGAGTCTTGACTCGTCACTAGTATGAATGGAAGCCTCCTCGAGTAGTCGTCCATCCTAAACCACTACGCCTAAGCAGCCCCCTCTTCTGCTCCCAATTAATAATACGATCTTCCACCGTCACCACGTGGTGGATCTAGTGGACAGATTACCAGCACTTACGCTGGCACAGATGTACACCGCAGAGTGAAGCGAGGGGGGGATTTAAGGCGGGAGGAGGCACGAACCAAGCATCCATAAAAGAAAAATTACGCACCTCACATCAAGTTGCAAAGGAGCATCTGAAGAACGAAAAAATGAAAACTAAAGAAAATTATGACAAAAAGACTAAAGAAATCAAACTCAAGGTAGGAGAAAAAGTCCTCCTGTACGACGAAACAGTTCGCCGAGGACAATCGAAGAAATTGGATTCCCTATGGACCGGACCCTACACGATAATCGAAAAGAATTCGGAAGTAAACTATACAATAAAAAGGGGAAGGAAAACCATACGCGTCCACATAAACCGATTAAAACCGTTTATTGAAAATTAAAAAGTAGGAGGAAGAAAAAAAAGAAAAAGAAAAATGCGCGAATAAAATAAAAAATAGCATAAATAATAAGAGAAACAGAAATAAAAAATTAAACGCAACAATAGCGCATGTGGATAACGTTGAAAAAGTTCTGCAAGAAAATGAAGAACAATTTTTAAATATAACAAAGATGTGACAAGCCTGGATACAAACAGAAGTCGGTTACGGACAACGAGAAGATCTCGACGAACATTTTATTATATTAAATGCCATAATAAAAGATCTAACAAACGATCTTATGGACATTATCGCGCACCTGACTAACGCGAAAAGAGGGGTAATTGCCATAAGATTATTACCTATCGAAATCATTCTAGATAACCTCAAGGAAACCGCATCACAAATACCGCAGGGAACGCACTTCCCATTTCAAATATCCGCAGAAAATTGGAAAACGATCGAAAAATTCTTAACAATTAGCGCGTATTGCGATAATACAAATATATTTACTATTATAAAGATTCCGCTAATCACATACGAGTATGATATAATAAAGGCAATCCCACTACCTACGCAAATTTAATAATACGTTTATATTTATAGAAGTAAATCAACCGATAATAGCGATAGACGTAGATAGCCGAACGTATTTTACGCCTACCGAAAGCGATCTAAATAAATGCGTGCGAAATAACAACCAATATGTCTGCGAACAGAATTATCCCGTACATTATTTAGACGAAGGAGCGTTATGCGAAGTACAAGCATACGTACAGTTAGAGACATACACAAACAATTGTAATATTCGACACATACACACGAATACATCAATATGGATAGCTCTGAGTAACGCGAATGGTTATACTCATGTTATACTCTACACGAGCAAACCAACCGATTGAAATAACGTGCGGAAACGACGCAAAGCGAAAATTAGAAATTAAAAGAAGCGGACAAATCACATTAAAATAAAAATGTAAATTAACGACACAAGATGTCATAATACGGACAAAAAAGCCCGCGATAATAACAGTCGTACAGACAAATCTACCCGATTACAATCTGACGATTTCACACGACAAACGAAACGAGAAAATATTGGACAAAATTAGACCGATAAAACTACGAAAAGTCATCAGGAACCCGACAGAATTAAAGGATCTAAGCGAAAGACTTGACGAAGCAAACGAAGACTTAGATAATAATTATTTTCACACTAATGAACACATTATATATCCCGTAGCTTCAAGTTGCACAGGAATAATAATAATAATAATTTCCATAATAGCAATTATATACGCTAGGAAAAATCGTAAGACAGAAAATAAAAAATTGCCAGAAACTAATATAAACCCGATGTGCAAACCGAAAATGGTAAATATGCATATTAGGTTACACCTCACCGATGACTTTGACCTTGACATATGTTGTCAAGGACATAATCCTGAGTAACTTTTCCTTATAACTTAACCGGCGGTCTCTTATAGTTTCTGAGATATTTAAAGTTAACATTTGGGTAATAATATAGAGACAGAGAGACAGTCCGCCCCACAATTGTTGCATGGATGAGAAAGTATATGCGTGGACGCAGTGAGTTCCGCCCCCCCGGGGGGGCTCCACTTCCGGAAGATATAACCTAATCCAAACCTATTTCTGATTTAAAACTAAAATTTAGTTTGGGTTAGGTTATGTCTTCCGGAAGTGGAGCCCCCCCGTAGAGGGGGCGGAACCCACTGTGTGCACGCATATACTTTACAAAACAAAGCGAAGTTCGCCCCACAATTGTTGTGTGGATGGGAAAGTATATGCGTGGACGCAGTGGGCTCCATTATAAAAAAACTAGACACATAGGTTTGCGTTGAGCCTCGCTTTGCGTGGAAAGTAAAAATCCCCAAAGAGCTTCGTCTCTGGAAATGTAAAGAAACACTTTTTTCACGTCTGATCTACATAAATACAATGTAAACAACCTTTATTTTTCTTTATTTTATAAAGAAAAATCATTAAAATTGTGAAATCATAACTTTAAATATCTCAGAAACTATAAGAGACCGCCGGTTAAGTTATAAAGAAAAGTTACTCAGGGTCATGTCCTTGACAACATATGTCAAGGTCAAAGTCATCGGTTAGGTGTAACCTAATATGCATATTTACCCCGAAAATAATTCAAAAGCACATCTACGGCACCGCAAGCGGATTAAATGTAACAGCAGAGATAAAAACCGACACCACGATAACTACCACTGCGATGCTATATTAAAATAAAGTAATCATAAGAAATAATTGTAAAATGCGAAAAATGTATAGCGAAAAAATATGTAGACGAAAATTCACGTATAGTTAATTTTCTTTGTCCAAAGGGGGAGGGATGTCGTAACCCGACCAATTTCTTAATATAAAAATATAAAACGGTAAATATAGCGAATAGGGGACCCAGCCCCAATGACCTTGACCTTGACATATGTTGTCAAGGACATAATTCTGAGTAACTTTTTCTTCTATATTAATAATTTAATCGTCGCTCGTTGCTTATTAAAAAGTTATTAACAAAAATTTTGAAATATACCAAAGTACATGCACGGACAGGAAGCACGCGCGCGCGCGCGCACACACACACAAACACACACACACACACGGGGAGGTGCAAGGGGGGCCTTCGGCCCCCCTCCCGCTTTACAACTTACAAAGTACATGCTACATTGTAAAGCGAGATCCACCCTGCCTACCGGCGGGGATGGGTGCGGGAGGGGGGCCGAAGGCCCCCCTTGCACCCTACCGTGTGTGTGTGTGTGTGTGTGTGCGTGCTTCCTATCCATGCATGTACTTTAGTATATTTCAAACTTTTAAGTTTTACCTATTCCTCTTCCCCCGGCGTACTAATCTTCCATGTTTCGGTACTCGAGAATATCATTATCAACATTATATTGCTGAATTTTTATTTAAAAGACTCTATAGTTTTGATAAGCGTATTGATGTTTTTTTTTTAAATAATGAGCAGATTATATCCAATAAATAATTAATTCAACATACTTATATTTTATTTTTGAACACCCTATATATGTAAAAACGTGTTTATTTCAGTTTATATGTGTAGTATACGTAGGACTATTTCTGTAAATTAACTCAAATATCCAGTTTTTCATTGTCAGACTATGTATAAATCTTGATTTTTACAAATTTTTGTTTGTTAATAACTTTTTAATAAGCAACGAGCGACGATTAAATTAGAAGAAAAAATTACTCACAATTATGTCCTTGATAACATATGTCAAGGTCAAGGTCATTGGGGCTGGGTCCCCTATTCGCTATATTTACCTATAAAACAAGTAAAGTAGAACAGAAAAGATTAAAAAAGAGCTCATTAAAGCAAAGCATTAGAATCAGGGAAAGAGCTCAAGGAAAAGTAATTAAGAAATAATAAAAAACTATTAATAAAATAAAAGTAAGAGACGTGACTAAAGAGAAGGAAGTCACGATCAAGTTCTCGGAAGCTGAGTAACCAGCTGACGAGACAGACTGACAAGCGGAGCACGAGACATGTTCCAGTCAGGGCCACCACACTCCTCCCTAATCAACGACCTAATTAATTAATATACAGGGTGTCCCAAAGCACCCTTGACAACGCTCGTGAACAGGTAGAGCACAGTAAACTGAACAAAAAAGTCCTGTACCATTTTTTTCTATAACGCTTAATAAAGGAGTTATTATTGAATAAAGTCTGGTCAATCAGCGCCGACTTTTAGCCGGACGCACGTCAGTGAGCTGCCCGTCTGTTAGTGTGCGTCGCCGTAGCGACGGAACGCTCACGCACACTACCAGGCGCGCGGCTAAAGGTCGACGCTGATTGGCCAGTTATTCAATAAATAATATTAGGTGTACAACTTTGCTTCCGCCGTTTTTTTCCGAAATTCGAGGCTTTATTGTAAAAAACTGGTTATACATTTATGATTCAAAGTATTGTCCATCGCTGGTCACTACTTTCTCCCATCTTTCGGGCAGCGTACGAATCCCGCGTTGAAAAAACTGGTCATCTTTTGAAGCGATCCACGAATCGATCCAATCTCATACTTCTTCATAAGACCGGAAGTGCTGGTCAACCAGGCCGTGTGCCATTGATCGAAACAAGTGATAGTCAGAGGGAGCAACGTCTGGAGAATACGGCGGGTGGGGTAGGACTTCCCATTTCAACGTTTCCAAGTATGTCTTGACCACTTTCGCAACATGGGGTCGAGCATTGTCATGCTGCAAAATCACTTTATCGTGTCTCTCGTTGTATTGCGGCGGTTTGTCTTTTAATGCTCGGCTCAAACGCATTAATTGCGTTCGATAACGATCGCCTGTGATTGTTTCAGTCGGTTTTAACAGCTCATAATACACTACGCCGAGCTGGTCCCACCAAATACAGAGCATGACCTTGGAGCCGTGAATATTCGGTTTGGCCGTCGACGTGGAAGCATGGCCGGGATATCCCCATGATTTTCTGCGCTTGGGGTTATCGTAATGAACCCATTTTTCGTCCCCAGTCACAATGCGATGCAGAAATCCCTTCCGTCTTTCAAGCAACTGTTCACAAGCAAACAAACGCCGTTCAACATCTCTCGGTTTCAACTCGTACGGCACCCAATTTCCTTGCTTCTGAATCATTCCCATGTCTTTGAGGCGTTTTGAAATTGCTTGTTGAGTCACTCCCAATGATCGTGCCAGTTCTTCTTGACTTGGACTCGAGTCTTCATTAAGTAATGCCTCCAATTCTGCATCTTCGAAAACCTTCTCTCTTCCACCGCTATGCCGGTCTTCGACGTGAAAATCACCGTTCTTGAAGCGTTGAAACCACTCACGACACGTTCTTTCACTAATAGCGGCCTCACCATAAGTATTTGAGAGCATTCGATGAGCCTCAGCCGCAGATTTCTTCATATTGAAGCAGAAAATTAAAACCTCCCGCAAATGACGAGAATTTGGCTCGTAAACTGACATTTTCAAGAATAACTTTATGTGCAGACACAAATCGACTAATGTTTTTATGGGGTTATGTTGACAGATGCCCAAGTTTATTGCATGACGTCTATGATCTATTTATTTCGACCACTACTTACCGCTAAAGCCATCTATAGGAAAACGGCGGAAGCAAAGTTGTACACCTAATAACTCCTTTATTAAGCGTTATAAAAAAAATGTTACAGGACTTTTCTGTTCAGTTTACTGTGCTCTACTTGCTCACGAGCGTTGTCAAGGGTGCTTTGGGACACCCTGTATATAATAAGCGCGAGATGCACCGACGCTCACTCGCTCGCTCGCTCAGTAATATAATCGCTCCGTATCGAAGTACTACACGTATCGCGCCCGACCATTATAATCGCGAACAAGTGAACAGTGTAATAAATCTTGTAAAATATACTAATTTATACCTAACGTCCGGGTGTGTCTTATTTCGAGCGTGGATCCTAATCCTTTGGGCGTATAAATCCCTAAAGACCTCTTCCTTAGCGGCTAGAGGCACAACAACAAAAATGGACGAATTGTGTAATACCAATGGAAATTGATGAATATTATGCAAAAATATCAACAAGACTCACTAAATAACGAGATTTGACTGCATCAAGTAATAGGTATATCATAAATTTTTGCTATGAAGTTTCGCGATTTACATTTACCGCCAGTTGACCATTTGTGGTTCTGGGACGAACGTGAGGGGTCTACCATTTTTTCTCGTGTACTTGCATTAAGGTACAATAGATTTATACGGATTTGCGATTTTTCAATCGTTTATTAGGCTGTAAAAAATTATTACCTGAAAAGTCAATAAACACAATGTTATTGAAATGAGAAAATGTTTATACCTACAGGCACCCCTTCTAATTAAGATGGAGGGTTGAATTTGGGCTCAAAATTTTTATTTTTTTTTATATCAAACTAGTGATGGATTCATTACAATTCGAACTTGACCATTTTAACGACCACCCTAGTCTGTACCAATAATTTAATTATTTTTATTATTTTTTTATTTCGGAGACCATAATTCATTCTCGAACAGATTCTACGATTGATAAAATACAAGCCGTTATTAAATCATGGTTACAATATACTGGCGATCGTGTTCTTAAAGAAGAAGGAACAAAAAAAAGAAATAACAAATTAAAATAATTTTTCATTAAATATTTTACTTATTCAAACATATTTTAGTAATGTGAAAACAAAGATATTTCTGTTTTTTAAATAATTATTAGTGTATATATATATATATATATATATATATATATATATATATACATATATATATATATACTATATATATATATATATATATATATATATATATATATATATATACAGGGTGTATCCCAAAAAGTGGGAAGTATTGCAATGGGGGATTCAGGACACAAAAATAAGAGAAAAAGTTCATATAAACATATGTCCGATATGACCTTGTTTTCAAATTATAGCTTGTTTTATTTTCCAATAGAGTTAAGATAGCATAATTGGATATTGGTTATGTACAAGATTTAAAGGACTTAAGGTCTTGTTAATTTGTAAACATAAACGCGTATTATTTGTATTGTAAGTAGTACGGTTCGTATCTTGTGCTCAGTGAAAGTAAAGTATTCGTATCGTACGTTAGCGTTATTAACCCAATAGTCTACGTTTAAAAAAATTATGGCTTGGCCAAACAATTAAATGGCAGACATACATCTCATATACGGATTTTCCGATGGTGATGCAGTCAGAATTAGACTTTTGTATGCGGAAAAGTTGGAAATATTGGAAAATAAAACAGGCTGTAACTCGGAAACAAGGTCATATCGGACATATGTTTATATGAATTTTTTCTCTTATTTTTGTGTCCTGAATCTCTCATTGCAATACTCCCCACTTTTTAGGATACACCCTGTATATATATATTGTTACGTCCCTGCGTGCGGTCTGAAACGAGATCATAGAGGAGGATCGTCTCCAAGAGCGTTGTCATGAAATGTTGATAAACAACGGCAGCCATGTTAGACTTTGTGTAGCTGTCTTGCAGTACGGCCGTGTTTGAGACAGTTCCGTCTTTTACGTTCGGTTATCGTTTATTACGTTGTTGTGTTATTGTTTTAATAAAGTTATTCCTATTTCTTAAACGAGTGTTTTTCTATTCACTCGGGTGCGGAAGTGACGCGGTGTGCGAGTGTAAAGCGGTTGCAAAGCGAGCTTCGATTAATCTCGAACCAGCGGACGCAACATTTTGGGGGCTCGTCCGGGATCAAACGCACAACGAGTTATGGCTACATTTGGACGAGATTTAGTAACTGGAGTTACGACACGAAAAAGGCTTAGAGCTGCGACTCCGCTCCGTACCGCAGATCCGGAAATGGCGATGGAAACTGCGATGGTGCAAACTGTGTCACCAGGACCATCACTAGAGAGGATAACTCTTCAATCTGCGCTGCGGGAGATTCGACAGCTACGCGAAGAACGTTTACAGGAGCGAGCTGAATTCGAGGCGCAACTGCAGCAACGCAATGAAATGTTTCGCGGAATGGAGGAGAGAATGCGTCAGATGGACAGCACTAATATTTAGCTAAGACGTTCTGATAATAGAAATAGTCCTAAAGCGGCTAGCTTTGAGGAGGTCGGTGCGCGAGAGTCTATAAATATGGAGTTAAGTTAAAAATTAAAACCGGATAATTTTGACGGAGGTGTTCCATTGCGTGAATTTTTTTCGCAGTTTAATTTGATAGTGCGAGCAAATAATTGGAGTGAAAGTATGAAGACAATAGCGTTAGCATCTTGTTTACGGGGACAGGCACGTTCCGTATTAGATGGGATCGTAGAAATTGAAGAACTAAGATTTACGGACTTGCAGTCAAGATTAGAATTATGTTTCGGGGAGGGACACCTCGCTCAAACGTATTATTCGCAGTTTACCAATAGGAGACAAAAGGCGGGGGAAGATTTACCAACGTTTATTCCAATGTCCAAATATTTGTATGATGTCGGGGTTAAGGCGTATCGTCTTCCAAATATACGAACCGCACGACGAAGCTCGGATAAAATATTAGGGAATAATAAAATATTATTCATAAAAATATTTAAAAAATATAAAAATATTTAAGAAGAATAAAATTCTTTAAGTTAATTAAAACTTATTTGTTACATTTCTTCTTTTTACACGGTGAAATTTCATCGTCGTGAATCGGAACGTAATAATTCATGCGGTTTCCTTCAGTGGGATTTATTTTGATATGAACCTTTCACACAAGTGGTCGATGCAATACTGAACGTATTAAACATATTTAAAATAAGTATCAGCGTTCTAAAACTGCAATGTGGTGGGGATTATTGCTGACGAGATATTTTTTCTATTCAAGCGCCGATGTACGGCTACTATTCGCGATGACATCACCTCCAGGTGGAGACTTAGCTGAATACACAAAAAATGCAATTATAAATTTTTCAAGCGCTGATGTGCGGCTACTTCGCGATGATATCCGAAACGCGCGTGTCAAAATTGCGAAATATAAGAATAATTATCAAGGTTAATATACAAGTAATTTAAAACTTTTGCAATGCATCAGGGTTGAGATGACATCACCACCAGGTGCGTGATTTAGCCAAATGCACAGAAAAATGCAATGTAATATAAAATTTTCAAGCGCCGATGTGCGGCTGCTTCGCGATGACATCACCCCAGATATCAAATCCAAACGCGCGTGTCAAAGCATGACAAAATCGTGAAATATAAGAATAATCCTCATGGATAAAATGCACTAACATGCTTGGATAACTGCATGTAATTTGAAACTTTCGCGATGCGCCTGGGATTTGACATCATCTCTAGACGACAAAAATGCAATAATCGACATTAGTCAAAATGTACATGGCAAACCGCGAAATAAAGATTTAGTTGAAATATGATACACATGATGGAAAGAGACATCAAGATAGAATATAAAATCATGGTAAAGAGGCACACTCTGTCAGTATTTTCGCCAGGGGTTCCGAGACAAGAGCTATTAATAAGCGCATCTTGTTAGCAAAAAGTTTTGGCATAAATTTGGAAATACGGCGGAAAGCAGTGCCGAACGAAATCTGCGTGAGCAATCTGCAAGGGTGAATTCGATAGAGTACGTTGCGTGGAAGCAACGATGCGACTAATATATCGAATCGTTGGAAGAGCAAAGTCGAACCAAATGTCCACGATTATCGATCGGGATTCGACAATTGCTGATTGCCCGAATGGCACGACTCGAGGGATTGAAGAACTCATTACGCAGGCGTTTTGTACATGCGAGTGCAGGATGCAGCACGCGGCAACATGGTTTGATTTGGCGGGAGATCGATACGGCGTTCGAGAGTCGCATATTGACTGGTGTGATTATAAATCATAATCACATCGAACCTCGTCAATTTCTCGAGGATGCCAAAGACATTGTGCTTGAACACGTGCAAAATGTGATGAAAAAACACTTTAATATGAAAGTTAATACAGTATTCAATGGTGAATTTGTGACGGGTGATAAACGCGCAAATAAAAGTATTAATACGAGAAACTATGAACTCTTTCGCATAAACGATTTACGCGAATGGTACGAGCGGCGCGTTGTCGAGCCCACTCTAGCATCGCTCGAAGGATTTCAGGAACGCGATAGCAGGTTGGCATTGTCGCGAATACTCGATTTAACTTTAAATATAAATAAATATAATCCTTTGCGCGCGGGATGACACATAAAATTATCGCGGGTGGTAATGATGAAGAGAGCGATGATTAACGTGCAATCTACTGACAATGCATGTTTTGCGTGGTCTGTGGTCGCTGCTCTACATCCAGCTAAATTGAAAGTGGATCTGGAATCTTCATATCCTCATTATAGAACAGTACTGAATCTCCAAGACATTGAGTTTCCAGTGACTATGAATCAAATTAAAAAATTCGAACTTGCCAACGATATCTCTATAAATGTATATAGTATCGAGAAAAAGAACCTTGTCCAGATACGACTGAGCGAGCCAAAGGGAGACAAAAACGTCAATCTGCTGTACGTGGAAGATAACAACGTTGGACGTTTCGCGTGTATCAAGAATCTATCCAAGCTCGTGAGCTCGCAATTGAGCAAACATAAAGGCCAAATACATATCTGCGATCGGTACGTATATATTTAATAAAATATATTGTAGAAATAATGGAACAAAAAAAATAAAAATTATTTCTTTTTACAGATGTTTGCACTACTTTAGTTCGAATGACAAGTTACAGTCACATACGGTGGACTGTCGAGAGATGAACGAGTGCGCTATTCGATTACCGAGCGATAAGGACAAGTGGCTCACGTTCAACAACTATAATCGGAAAGAGCGGCTTCCTTTCGTTGTGTACGCTGACTTGGAGTGCGTTTTGGAGAAGACGGAGGAAGAGAGAAACTACCAACATCATAAAGTATTTAGCATAGCATATTATGTACATTGTTCGTACGACGATTCGTTACCCGCGTATCATTCCCGTCGCGGTATAGATTGCATGTCATGGTTCGTCGAAGAACTTACAAATTTAGCGCAACGTGTAAAAACTACTTTTTCAGCTAATGTCCCCATGGTAAATTTAACACCTGATGAATGTGAAAAATTTCATAGCGCGACGCATTGCCATATATGCGAGAAACCGTTCGTCCAAGATGATACACGCATACGCGATCATTGCCATCTGACCGGGCGATACAGAGGTCCCGCGCATTCAAATTGTAATCTAAATTATAAAGATTCTTTTTGAATTTCCATAGTTTTTCATAATTTATCCGGTTACGACGCGCATCTTATTATCATGGAAATAGCTACAGCGTTCGAAGGAAGAATCGAGTTACTTCCGATAACAAAAGAAAAATATATATCGTTTACGAAAAATGTTAAACTTGGCGAAGAGAAATAAAAAAATCATATATATAAATTGTGTTTTATCGATTCGTATAAATTTCTTACAGCCAGTCTCGATAAATTGGCATCATTCTTGAATAAAGACAAACTCAAAATTCTAAAATCTGAATTTCAAAATTTACCGAATGACAATTTCAATTTATTAACACGGAAGGGCGTCTTTCCGTACGAATATATTGACTGCGTCGATAGGTTGCAAGATACGTGTTTACCACCGCGCGATTCATTTTACAGTTCCTTGACCGGTGACACAATATCCGAGAGCGATTACGTGCACGCCGGAAAGGTCTGGAAGCGGTTCTCCATTCGAACGCTAGGCGAATATAGCGACTTGAATCTCAAAATTGATGTCTTGTTATTAGCAGATATTTTTGAAAATTTCCGCGAAAGTTGTATTAAAAGTTATGGGCTCGACCCCGCGTATTACTATACTCTTCCCGGATACACGTGGGATGCCTTGTTGAAGCATACGAATATTACGTGTTGCTTACAGATATCGACATAGTTTTATTTATCGAACGTGGAATACGCGGTGGCTTGAGTCGATGTTCCAACAGATATGCACATGCTAATAACAAGTATATGCAGTTGTACGATCCATCGAAACCTTCATCGTATCTCATGTATTTTGATGTAAATAATTTGTACGGATGGGCAATGTGTCAACCTTTGCCCTATACAGATTTTCGATGGATCGACGACGTATCCGATTTTGATACATCATCGGTCGCGCTCGATTCGCCTACAGGCTATATCCTCGAAGTCGATCTCGAGTATCCGCAACATGTTCACGGTGCGCACACTGACCTATCGTTTTGCCCGACACGCGACAAATCACCTGGTAAGCGGCAGGATAAGCTGCTCGCAACCTTATATGATAAGAAACGTTACGTAATACATTACCGCAACCTGCCGCAATGCATGCGACATGGACTTCGCGTTACAAAAATACATCGAATATTACAGTTTTCATATTCTCCATGGCTTCACAGTTATATCGAACTCAATACACAATTCCGAACACTCGCGAAAAATGATTTTGAAAAAAATTTATATAAATTAATGAATAATGCGGTATTTGGAAAATGTGCGCAATCACGTTAATATTAAGCTCGTGACACATTGGGATGGAAGATATGGCGCAGAGGCGATGATCGCAAAACCAAATTTTCACAGTAGAAGCGCGTTTTCGGAGAATCTGATCGCCGTTGAATTGCGCAACCTCGAAGTTAAATTTAATAAACCAATGTACGTGAGTATGTGTATACTCGACATATCCAAGACATGTTTGTACGAGTTTCACCACGATTATATGGTACCTATGTATCGAGAGAAATGTAAAGTCATGTACAGCGACACCGACAGTCTCATATATTACATAGAGTGTGAAGATGTATATGTGAATATAAAGCGCAACGTCGACAGATTCGATACCAACGATTATGCAGTGGACAATGTGTACGGTATACCGCTCGTAAATAAAAAGATACCTGGTTTAATGAAGGATGAAAATAATGGCGCGATCATAATCGAATTCGTCGGGCTTAGGGCAAAAATGTACGCATTCCGAGTAGATGGTAAGAAGGATACGAAAAAAGTAAAAGGCGTCAAGAGTAACGTCGTTGCGAAAACGATAACACTCGACGATTACACGCGGTGTTTGAAAGAAGAGATTGAAATGACTCGTCACCAGTCTTGTATAAGATCAAGAGACACGGTAGTGTCTCGCGCCAAGTCACGCGAAGCAAAGACCGCGCGTAGTAACAGCGAGGCACCCCGGGTATCTATACGCGAGTCGGATAGTTGAGAGTACCTTAGATTACCAGATCTGAATAACGGCTGAACCGATCGAATTCTTGATAAGCTTAATCGATAGCTTGGGTTCGATTTATATAAGGAAAGTGTCTTTATTTTCGCTCTGCATGTTCTATAAAGCAAAGATATTACGAAGCAAAGTCGAAATATGGAAATTTTCATGTAAGAAACGTCACCATCATCATCATCATCATCATCGTCGTCGTCGTCGTTCCCTTTACCGCTATATATGTATACAACACATGCATAGAATATAGTGGTATTATGCTACACGTATATATACACGTACATATCACACATGTAATAATGGCAATGTATTTCTTGTACGGTTGGCGTCTTTGACGAAAGATTGCGCTAACGGCGCTTCGATGTTACTGCTTGCATGCATCCATACTTGCTTTTGACAGGTATAGGTTAAGTTTGCAAAATGCCGGGTGCAGTGTTCGTACGCTTTCATTTATAAAAAAGTAAAGATGCAAAATTCTTCGTAATACTTGTGGATAGTTGGATTAGGTATATCTCATTTATATTAGAGAAAACTAAAACATTACAAAAGTAATTTATGTATATGTAAAAACAGAACAAAGCATCGCAATACATATATTTATAAAAAAAAGATGTGTGTATTCTATAATATGTTTATTATAAGATATGTGTGTGTGTATTTTATAGATTCAACTACCCAGAAGTATCAGGAAGAATTTTGCAGCTTTACTTTTTTATAAATGAAAGAGTGCTACGCTATATAATGTTGCACTCTGGAAAATTTAACGTCAAATACCTGTCAAAAACCAGTATGGATAACTGCGAACAGTAATCAAGAGACACGGTAGTGTCTTGCGCCAAGTCACGTGAAGCAAAAATCGCGCGCAGCAACGGCGAGACGCACCGTGTATCTATACTATACGCGAGTCGGCCAGTTGAGAATATCCGAGATTGTCAGTTCTTAATAACCGCTGAACAGATCGAGTTCATACTAGGCTTAATCGACAGCTTGGGTCTTAATTACATAAGAAAATTGTCTTTATTATTGCTCTACATGTACTATGAGCAGAGAAATTACGATGCAAAGTTCAATATTAATAGATTTTATTACATTTTTTGGGCGTCATCAACGACCTTCCAAAACGTACAGTTACGCTTTCGACACGAGATGGCGCTAGCGGCTAGCGCCTTGTGGCGACAACCGATCAGCGAACGTCTCAGTGCGTTCGTGCGATTGCCATACTTACAATTTCGCGCCTTGGTAACAGCCATGGCGACGCCACTAGAAACCTCCCTAGGAATATCCCTAGAGTAAGCCCAAAGACGCAACTGGCCAACGCGAGCCGCCAATCAGCAGCTGACACACTGGGCTATGCGGTTCTACTGCCGCGCGGAGAAACGAAGCTCCTCTAGTCACTTCCGTCCGGAGATACCAAAAGGAAAGCACGTTCCGTGATAATAAAGACTGTTTGTAGTAACCTATTTAAAAAAGAATATATATCTTCGTTTTATACCCGTGTGGTTAAATTACTCGTCCCTCGGCATTTTCTAGTAGCACCGATCGCTACATTGGTGACCCCGACGTGATAGATACAAAAAAAAACGGCCACGTTCTCTGTTCTCGCGGCCCGCGCAGTATCCGCCATTACGCCGGTAGCCACGTGCTTCGTTGCCCACGCGTCGCGAGTGTACGAACGAGCAAGAATATCTCGTTTCTACAAAGTTTAGTGCGTGCGAGCTATCGCGTTCATATTCCGCATTGCCGAAGGTATATCGACGGGAAGTAACGGAGACCCCGAGCGGCCACGACCGGCCAGCGCGGAGACCACGCAAGACGAGCCGACCGCCTCGGCCGACGCCATTTCGCGCCTAAAATTGCCGCCGTTCTCTAGAGCGGACCCGAGATGCTGGTTCGCGCAAATTGAGATGGCCTTCGAGCTGGAACGAATAGTCAGCGACGACAGGAAATTCAAGAAACTCGCCATGAGCCTAAACTCATCGGTCACTCCACTGGTGAGAGATTTGATCATGCGGCCTCCACGCGAGGAAAAGTACGAGACCTTGAAAACAAGGGTGCTCAACGCCTGCTGCGATTCCGCTGAGGATGATGAGAGGAGACTCCTGCGAGGTTTAAGCCTCGGCGACGACAAGCCATCCAACTTATTGTCTCGAATGAGAAATCTTGCAGGTGAGCCATCTGACACGCGAATGTTACGTGAATTGTTTCTCGACAGATTACCTGGAAACGTGCAAGACATTTTGGCTTGTAACGACACTATGGACCTTAGCAAATTGGCGATGCAAGCGGATCGCATAATGGCACGGAAGGGACCACACGTTTCAGCAATTGTGGGAAAATCGACCGAGACGGCCCTCGTATCTTGTGCAAAACACCAACCCGAAAAAGGCAGAGACGCGTTGATAATGGAGGTTGCAGAATTGAGACGAATTATCGAGGAAATGAATACTGACGACAGGCGTAACCGCTCGCGTAGTAAAACGCCACAGCGGCGACGTACGCATTCCAGGTCCAGAACGCACACACCAGCCGGAAGGAAAAGCAAAGACCGGATCTGTTTCTACCATCGCAGATTCGCTCATGAGGCGAGGAACTGCATACCGCCGTGCGAGTTCGTGCAGAAACCGGAAAACTTCAACGACAGTCGCCAGTAGGGGCGTTGAGCGACAACGTCGAACACCAAAATCGTTTCTTCGTCACTGATAAGACCGATGGTGCGCGGTTTCTTGTTGACACCGGCGCAGACGTGTCAGTGTTTCCACGCGCCAGGTGCAAGGGCAACGTACGTCCAACAAAGTTTGTGTTGTACGCCGCGAACAAAACCGCAATACCAACGTTCGGCACGGTCACTCGAACCATCGACCTCGACCTACGCCGTAAATTTGAATGGCAATTTTACGTCGCCGAAGTAGAACGGCCCATCATTGGAGCCGATTTCTTGCGACATTTTAATCTCTTAGTGGATCTCAGAAGGCGGAAGTTGGTAGACGGCGTGACGCAGCTCACTACCCCTGGAAAAGTAAGCAAGGTCGCAGCACCAGCACTCTCAACAGTGAGTACAGACCACGAACATCGCGAACTTCTGCGGGAATTCATCGACATCACGAGACCGACAACGAGGAAGGAGAACAAACATGGGGTGCTGCATCACATCGAAACACACGGCCCTCCTGTGGCAGAACGGGCCAGAAGACTAGCACCTGAAAAGCTTAGTATAGCCAAGGCAGAATTTGGACGCATGATTGAGCAAGGCATATGCCGACCATCGTCCAGCCAATGGGCCAGCCCATTACACCTGGTGTCCAAGAAGACAGGCGAGTACAGACCGTGCGGGGATTATCGACGGCTCAACAGGATCACGATACCAGACCGGTATCCTATCCCGCATCTGCATGACTTCGCGCATCGCCTTCGCGGTCGTACCGTATTCTCGACACTCGATCTGACGCGCGCGTATCACCAGGTCCCGGTAGCGCCACAAGACATACCAAAAACCGCAGTGATCACTCCGTTCGGTTTATATGAGTTTAATGTAATGACGTTCGGTCTGTGCAACGCGGCACAATCGTTTCAGCGACTTATGGACACGGCATTACGTGGTTTAGACTTTTGTTTTACGTACATAGACGATATATTAATAGCATCAGACAATAAAGTTCAGCATCAACAGTACCTACGCGTCGTGTTCGAACGGCTACGCGAGTTCGGGTTATCGATTAACGTCGCGAAATGCGTTTTGGGTGCGAGTAAGGTGAATTACCTCGGATATGAGGTGACGAAGGACGGAACTCGTCCCCTACCCGAACGAGTTACAGCAGTGCGGGAGTATACACGGCCAAATAACATAACTGAGTTACGCAGATTCCTGGGTATAGTGAATTTCTACCGCCGCTTCACAAGGAATGCAGCGCAAGCACAGGCGCCACTCAATGCAATGCTCGTGGGCGCCAAAAAGCGTGATAAACGTCCAGTCGTCTGGACATCCGAAACGGAGGAGGCTTTCAACGAGACGAAGCGTCGACTAGCTGAGGCAGTTCTGCTGGCGCATCCTGCTGAAGGCGCTCCGTTGATCCTTCGCACCGACGCTTCCGATTCAGCCACTGGAGCGGTGTTGGAACAGCGCGTAACTGGAGGGGTTGAACCGTTGGGTTTCTTCTCTCGGAAACTCACCGATCCACAAACACGCTACAGTACGTACGACCGGGAACTATAAGCCATTTATAGCGCTCTAAAATTTTTCAGACACCTAGTTGAAGGACGAGAGCTGTTGATCCTAACCGATCACAAGCCCCTTGGCTATGCATTCCAACAGCAATCCAGCAAGGCATCTCCTAGGCAGCAAAGGCAGCTAGATTTTATAGGCCAATTTACCACCAACATCGAACATGTCGCAGGCCAGGACAACATAGTCGCCGACGTTTTCACGCGTACAAGCCATCGACATGCCCGTCATCATCAGCACTCAGGAGCTGGCCGAAGGCCAGGCCACAAACACGGAACTGAAAAACATTTTAGACTCTAACTCGACGTCGTTACAGCTGAAAAGACTCCGCATCGACGACTCCGACGCTGTCGTATACTGCGACGTGACAAACGCTGATGTACGCCCGTACATACCGCAGCAGCTACGAAGACGCGTGTTCAACACGACACACGGACTCTCTCATCCGAGTGGCCGCGCAACCAGGCGAATCATAGCACAACGTTTCGTATGGCCTACGATGAACAAAGACGTCATGGAGTGCATGGGCAAGAATGTGCGTGCATTGCCAGAAGAGCAAGGTGCACAGACATAACCAGCACATGCCACAGCATATTCCAATTCCGGATGCCAGATTCTTCCAGGTTCACATCGACGTAGTAGGACCACTACCAGAAGCGCAAGGGTACAGATACTGTCTGACGATGATAGACCGGTTCACCAGGTGGCCCGAGGCAACACCTATCCGAGATACCACCGCGGAAACGATCGTCACAACCTTCCATCGGACATGGATCGCACGCTTCGGTGCACCAGGCGTCATCACGACAGACCGAGGGTCACAGTTCGAATCCCGAATATTCGACGCCATGACAAAGTTGATTGGCAGCAACAGGACACGAACCACAGCATACCATCCAGCGTCAAATGGGATGGTGGAAAGATGGCACCGATCAATGAAGGCAGCGATTATGTGTCACGAAACACCAGATTGGGTCAGTATCCTACCGACAGTCCTCCTCGGCTTACGCACAAGCTATAAGGATGACATCAAAGCTAGTGCCGCCGAACTCGTATACGGAACGACCCTCAGGCTTCCAGGGGAAGTGCTCGAGAGACAGTCCGACCGAGTATTCCGAATCAACATCCGGGGAAGCCCTACCACAGTCTCAACAGAGAGACTGAAGCCAGCCTTTTTCGAGGTCCACGCACAGCGTGAAGACACTTTTATGTTCACAGGTTCAGGACAGCCCGGAAGCAAACAACAGCCGGCACCGGCAGGGACACAGACGACAGCTGCAGGACCGGTTATCAAAACATATCCTGGTCGCAGAACAGTCCGCTTTGCAGCAGAAGACAACCAAAGATAACCAAGTCTTTCGGGGGGGAGCCCTGTGGCGACAACCGATCACCGAACGTCTCAGTGCGTTCGTGCGATTGCCACACTTACAATTTCGCGCCTTGGTAACAGCCATGGCGACGCCACTAGAAACCTCCCTAGGAATATCCCTAGAGTAAGCCCAGAGACGCAACTGGCCAACGCGAGCCGCCAATCAGCAGCTGACACACTGGGCTATGCGGTTCTACTGCCGCGCGGAGAAACGAAGCTCTTCTAGTCACTTCCGTCCGGAGATACCAAAAGGAAAGCACGTTCCGTGATAATAAAGACTGTTTGTAGTAACCTATTTAAAAAAGAATATATACCTTCGTTTTATACCCGTGTGGTTAAATTACTCGTCCCTCGGCATTTTCTAGTAGCACCGATCGCTACAGCCTTATTAACAATCACTCTTTCTCTTTCACTATCTTTCGCTCTCTCTCGTTCTTTCTTGCTTTCTTTCTCTTTCTTTCTTTTTTTTTGCTTTTACGCGTTTGTGTATGTATATGTACGTGCGTGTATGCGCGCTTACAGATAAGTACGAATAATAATGCTGTTATATTTGAGGCTCACAATAAGAAATATGTATCATGCATGTTACGATAAATAATCATTTATCTTTTCCTTTTACATTCTTTTCATCATTCTTTTACAATGCAGTCGAATTAAATATATGTATCTATATTATTTATGAATATATAATGAAATAATAAAAAACAGCTTAGTTTTGTTTCTTTGTTTAATTTAATAAAAAAAATATATTTTGCACACACGCGCATACACACACACACATACATACATATACATACACAACATATCATTATGTCAAACTATTCATCTTATATTATTATTTATATCTTATAGCTAATGGCACTTCGTGATTACTACGTATGTATGCTCGTAATATAGATTGTGTGCAAAAATTAAATGTGCAGTATTCTCATCCGTTTCTATCTTTTCCACGTATTATTTATTTATTTACAATTTACAAGATATATTTACAAAAGTATATATATAATAAAGAATAAAAAATAAATAAAAAAAGAATCACGATGGGAAACTATTTTACATATAAAATGGTAATATTACATAAAAAAAATTTGTTTATTTAAAAAAATGTATATAATGTAGATTAAGAAATAAATAAATAAAACATGAAATATATTTGTTTTTTTATTATACATATATATATTCATTTTATATATCAAAATATTATAATTGGGAATGTACTAAATAAAGAAAATATTTTGCGCATACGGATGCATGCGCGTACACACACACACACACACCCACACACGCACAAAACATATCTTATTTACAGATATTATAGAATAATTAAAAATACAGAAACATTCATTTGATGAAGCAAAAAAAATTATCTATTTTCTATGTTTTCACTGTTTGTGCGTCTGTGCGCATTAAGAAAAAAAGCAAACGTCCAGAAATATTGCACACGAGAGTATGCGCACGCACACACATACATACAATATATAACATATCATTATGTCAAGCTATTTATTATATATCTTACAGGTACAGAATAATAACTAAAAATACAGGTACATAATAATTAATATAGAAAATCATTTATAATATGACGAAGCAAAAATTTTATCCATTTTTTTAATGAATACTCTGTATCTGTAGCTTTACATATTGATGTTGTGTGTGTTTGTGTGCATTAAAATAAAAACAGACAACAGACGTGTCCAGAAATATTACACACGCACGCACACATAGACACACACATACAACGTATCTTACAGGTATAGAATAAGTAAAAATACAGAAAATACGCCTTTTTTTTACCCTTTTTAAAAAGGTAAGTTTTTAGGGATATAGGCATACGCACACAAGAATCTAGTATATTTGAATGCATTTGTTAAAGGAGTGTCATCATATAGTTATTCGTCATGCATCGTATGACTACAGATAAGTATAAATAACATTGGTGAAATGCAGTCTGTGTAAAGTTAATGCATATCTTATGAATAATTTATAAATATACATTTATTTTTCAGTGGAAGAGTAGAAGAATTTTTCAAGCTGTTGATAAGATTTTGACAAAGCCTGTGGCATCATGTTTATTGCAAATCAACATATTATAGTTAATTCTTATTTCGATGCGAATGCATTGCTTGAAATAGATGAAGCATGTTCTAGTATTGTTAATGAATATAATAGATTTGTTACGTTGTATTTTTCTATCTGTCGGAATGCTATTTGGTATATATATTTCACAGAAGAAATCTATTATTAAAACTGATATTACTGATTATTTTGTTCTTTTTATTATTGAGACAAGGATTGGATGCAATATGTTGGTTTGCAATAGACGTGTTGCCGCAGACTTTATCAAAATCTTAACAGCTTGAAAAATTTTTCTAGTTCCATTGAAAAATAAATGTATTTATAAATTTATTATAAAAATTTATAAATTATTTAAAAAAATAGATAAATATAGTTATTCGTCATGCATCATATGTAACTATAGATAAATAACATTGGTGAAATGCAGTCTGTGTAAAGTTAATGCATGTCTTATGAATAATTTATAAATATAATACATTTATTTTTCAGTGGAAATAGAAGAATTTTTCAAGCTGTTGATAAGATTTTGACAAAGCCTGTGGCATCATGTTTATTGCAAATCAACATATTGTAGTTAATTCTTGTTTCGATGCGAATGCATTGCTTGAAATAGATGAAGCATGTTTCAGTATTGTTAATGAATGTAATAAATCTGTTATATTGTATTTTTCCATCTGTCAGAATGCTATTTGGTATATATATATTTGACAGAAGAAATTTATATTAAAACTGATATTATTCATTATTTTGTTCTTTTTAGTATCGATACAAAGATTGGTTTACAATAGACATGTTGTCGCAGACTTTGTCAAAATCTGAACAGTTTGAAAAATTTTTCTAGTTCCATTGAAAAATAAATGTATTTATAAATTTATTATAAAAATTTATAAATTATTAAAAAAAATAGATAGAAATAGAAATAAAATATAAATAGAAATTTATAAGACGTAATTGCACACACAGACTGTGTTTCACCAATATTACTTATACCTATAATTGCATATGATGCATGACAAATAACTATATGATGACAATCCTTTGACAAAGGCATTTGAATACACTGGATTTCTTTTTACATCTTTCGTTTTTGATATATAATCAAGGTACAAGACGGATTAATCAAACAATTTATAGCATAGCACAAGCATATAATAATATATTTTAATTTTAATGATAATAATTTTTTTAAAAAAAGAATGTACAAATAGATATTGTTCAATAGAAATCAAAGAAATAAAAGGGTTGCTTTTTATAATTCAGAAATATAATTGTTCGAGAGCGAGGCGAAATAGGAAAAGTGTGTGCGAGGATCTTTTGGTTCGCGGAAAATAAATCTCGCGAGTACAGTTCACGTTTTTTAACTACAACAAAATAATTAATACGATCACAAATTCTACAAAAGTTCCAAATAAAAGCTCGGTCGGTTATAGGCGGTTCACAAAAGAATAGCGGTTGTCGTAAGCGGTTTCACAAAAGGAATAGCGGTTGTCGTAAGCGGTTATCAAAGCGTGTCGAAAAGCGGTGTAACTGAATATGCGATAACTAAACGCGTAAGCGAGTGTCTCACGCGCTCCTCGCGAACGGGCCCTTTTATAGCGGTTCTTTAATCTCTCGCTACCAATGAATTTGAACCTCCGAGTTCGGTTCGAAGATTCAACGCGGCGCCAAACTTTATTGGTCGCCCCTTGAAATATCGGCGCGAGATGAGATTCGGAGCGAGTGATAGGCCGGTGGCCCGTACGTCACGGGCTACGTCACGGCCTCGCGCGTGCCGGCAGCCGTTTATCGCGCGGCTAACCGACAAAGTTGTTTGCGTGTTTTCGTGTAGAACTTATTTGTCACATGGGCTTCAAAAGTCAAAAAACACCAAAAAACCTTAAATAATAACAGCGATAAGAACATTGTTTTTCGACTTTGATCGCGATGGAGTAATAATGCGAAGCCTATGTGACAAAGAAGAAATTAATTTAAATGTAATTTAATGCAATCTCAAACAATAATAGATATATTAATTTTATCTGACTACTCGTAAACATGTGTATAGTAGCAAAACATGTATATGACACATCAAAAAAAAAAGAAATTATATAACTGCTAAAAATATACCTTTTTTAAAAAAAAGTGAAAAAAAAGCGCCAAGTGCACGCGCATAAGCGTCTTTTATTATAAAAGTACTCTTATACAAAATAGTGTTATTTTAATTATTTTAATACAAAAACACTGTCACATCCAAACTAAAAAACTGTTTCACAAAATAGTTGTTTTAATTTTCTACAAAAATAATGTGATATATGATAAAAATATTGCGCCAAATAATAAAAATTTATGTTACAAAATTTATTTATTATTATTTCTAATATTAGGAATTGTATCAAATAGCAATGTGATTAAAATAGTGGAACATATTTAAGTGAAAGAAATTTTTTATTAAGAAAACAAATTTCAGTATAAAATAACTTTTTAATTAGAGAAAAACTTGGCGCTGCAAAAATTCAAAATGTAAATAATACGTTAATTAGCATATGTTCAGTTTAGCAGCGCCAAGTTTTTCTCTAATTAAAAAGTTATTTTATACTGAAATTTGTTTTCTTATTAAAAAATTTCTTTCACTTAAATATATTTCACTATTTTAATCACATTGCAATTTGATACAATTCTTAATATTAGAAATAATAATAAATAAATTTTGTAACATAAATTTTTATTATTTGGCGCAATATTTTTATCATATATCACATTATTTTTGTAGAAAATTAAAACAACTATTTTGTGAAACAGTTTTTTAGTTTGGATGTGACAGTGTTTTTGTATTAAAATAATTAAAATAGCACTATTTTGTATAAAAGTTTTTTTATAGCAAAAGACGCTTATGCGCGTGCACTTGGCGCTTTTTTCACTTTTTTTTATAAAAGTAATTTTTTAGCAGTTATATCAATTCTTTTTTTTTTTTATGTGTCATATACATGTTTTGCTATTATACACATGTTTACGAGCAGTCAGATAAAATTAATATATCTATTATATTTCTGAATTATAAAAAGCAACCCTTTTATTTCTTTGATTTCTATTGAACAATATCTATTTGTACATTCTTTTTTAAAAAAAATTATTATCATTAAAATTAAAATATATTATTATATGCTTGTGCTATGCTATAAATTGTTTGATTAATCCGTCTTGATTATATATCAAAAACGAAAGATGTAAAAAGAAATCCAGTGTATTCAAATGCATTTGTCAAAGGATTGTTATCATATAGTTATTTGTCATGTATCATATGCAATTATAAGTATAAGTAACATTGGTGAAACACAGTCTGTGTGCGATTAAGTCTTATAAATTTCTATTTATATTTTATTTCTATTTCTATCTATTTTTTTTAATAATTTATAAATTTTTATAATAAATTTATAAATACATTTATTTTTCAATGGAACTAGAAAAATTTTTCAAACTGTTCAGATTTTGACAAAGTCTGCGACAACATATCTATTGTAAACCAATCCTTGTATCAATACTAAAAAGAACAAAATAATGAATAATATCAGTTTTAATATAAATTTTTTCTCAAATTTTTTCGTCAAATATATATACCAAATAACATTCTGACAGATGGAAAAATCCAATATAACAGATCTGTTATATTCATTAACAATACTGAAACATGCTTCATCTATTTTAAGCAATGCATTCGCATCGAAATAAGAATTAACTATAATATGTTGATTTGCAATAAACATGATGCCACAGGCTTTGTCAAAATCTTATCAACAGCTTGAGAAATTCTTCTACTTCCACTGAAAAATAAATGTATATTTGTAAATTATTCATAAGACATGCATTATCTTTACAGCTGCATTTCACCAATGTTATTTATACTTATCTGTAGTCATACGATGCATGACGAATAACTATATATGATGACCCTCCTTTAACAAATGCATTCAAATATACTAGATTCTTATGTGCGTATGCCTATATTACTGTTCGCAATTATCCATACTGGTTTTTGACAGGTATTTGACGTTAAATTTTCCAGAGTGCAACATTATATAGGGTAGCACTCTTTCATTTATAAAAAAGTAAAGCTGCAAAATTCTTCCTGATACTTCTGGATAGTTGAATCTATAAAATACACACACACACACACATACACATCTTATAATAAACATATTATAGAATACACACATCTCTTTCTTATAAATATATGTATTGCGATGCTTTGTTCTGTTTTTACACGTAGCATAAATTACTTTTGTAATGTTTTCTCTAATATAAATGAGATATACCTGATCCAACTATCCACAAGTATTACGAAGAATTTTGCATCTTCACTTTTTTATAAATGAAAGCATACGAACACTGCACTCGGCAATTTGCAAACTTAACCTATACCTGTCAAAAGCAAGTATGGATGCAAGCAGTAACATCACGTACCGCCGTTAGCGCTATCTTTCGTCAAAGACGCCAACCGTACAAGAATACATTGCCAATATTGCATGTGTGTTGTGTACGTGTATATATACGTGTAGCATAATACCACTATATTCTATGCATGTGTTGTATACATATATAGCGGTAAAGGGAACGACGACGACGACGATGATGATGATGATGATGATGGTGACGTTTCTTACATGAAAATTTCCATATTTCGACTTTGCTTCGTAATATCTTTGCTTTATAGAACATGCAGAGCGAAAATAAAGACACTTTCCTTATATAAATCGAACCCAAGCTATCGATTAAGCTTATCAAGAATTCGATCGGTTCAGCCGTTATTCAGATCTGATAATCTAAGGTACTCTCAACTATCCGACTCGCGTATAGATACCCGGGGTGCCTCGCTGTTACTACGCGCGGTCTTTGCTTCGCGTGACTTGGCGCGAGACACTACCGTGTCTCTTGATCTTATACAAGACTGCTGACGCGTCATTTCAATCTCTTCGTTCAAACACTGCATGTAATCGTCGAGTGTTTTCGTTCTCGCGACGACGTTACTCTTGACGCCTTTTACTTTTTTCGTGTCTTTCTTACCATCTACTCGCAACGCGTACATTTTTGCCCTAAGCCCGACGAATTCGGTCATGACGGCGCCATTATTTTCATCCTTCATTAAACCCGGTATCTTTTTATTTGCGAGCGGTATACCGTACACATTGTTCACCGCATAAATGCTGGTATCGAATCTGTCGACATTGCGCTTTATATTCTCATATACATCTTCACACTCGATGTGATATATGAGACTGTCGGTGTCGGTGTACATGACTTTACATTTCTCTCGATACATAGGTACCATGTAATCGTGGTGAAACTCGTACAAACATGTCTTGGATATGTCGAGTATACACATACTCACGTACATTGGTTTACTAAATTTTACTTCGAGATTGCGCAATTCAACGGCGATCAGATTCTCAGAAAACACGCTTCTACTATGAAAATTTGGTTTAGCGATCATCGCACCTGCGCCATATCTTCCATACCAATGTATTATAAGCTTAATATTAACGTGATTGCGCACATTTTCCATCGTTTTGCCAAATACCGCATTATTCATTAATTTATATAAATTTTTTTCAAAATCATTTTTCGCGAGTATTCGGAATTGTGTATTGAGTTCGATATAACTGCGAAGCCATGGAGATTGCGAAAACCGTAATATTCGATGTATTTTTGTAACGCGAAGTCCGTGTCGCGTGCATTGCTGCAGGTTGCGGTAATGTATTACGTAACGCTTTTTATCAGATAAGGTTGCGAGCAGCTTATCCTGCCGCTTACCAGATGGTTTGTCGCGTGTCGGGCAAAACGGTAGGTCAGTGTGCGCATCGTGAACACGTTGCGGATACTCGAGATCGATTTCAAGGATGTAGCCTATAAGCGAATCGAGCGCGATCGATGATGTATCAAAATCGGATACGTCGTCGACCCATCAAAAATCTGCATAGGGCAAGGGTTGACACATTGCCCAGCCGTACAAATTATTTACATCAAAGTACGTGAGATACGTTGAAGGTTTCGATGGATTGTACGATTGCATATACTTGTTATTAGCATGTGCATATCTGTTGGAACATTGACTCAAACCACCACGTATTCCGCGTTCGATAAACATAACCATGTCGATATCCGTAAGCAATTCGAATGTAATATTCGTGTGCTTCAACATGGCGTCCCACGTGTATCCGGGAAGAGTATAATAATACGCGGGGTCGAGCCCATAACTTTTAATACAACTTTCGCGGAAATTTTCAAAAATATCTGCTAATAACAAGACATCAATTTTGAGATACAAATTGCTATACTCGCCCAGCGTTCGAATGGAGAACCGCTTCCAGACGTTCTCGGCGTGCGCGTAATCGCTCTCGGATATTGTGTCACCGGTCAAGGAACTGTAAAATGAATAGCGCGGTGGTAAACACGTATCTTGCAACCTGTCGACGCAGTCAATATATTCGTACGGAAAGACGCCCTTCCGTTAATAAATTGAAATTGTCATTCGGTAAATTTTGAAATTCAGATTTTAGAATTTTGAGTTTGTCTTTATTCAAGAATGATGCTAATTTATCGAGACTGGCTGTGAGAAATTTATACGAATCGATAAAACGCAATTTAATATGATTTTTCGATTTCTCTTCGGCAAGTTTAACATTTTTCGTAAATGATATATATTTTTCTTTTGTTATTGGAAGTAACTCGATTCCCCCTTCGAACGCTGTAGCTATTTCCTTTATAATAAAATGTGCCTCGTAACCGGATAAATTATGAAAAACTATTGGAATGCAAAAAGAATCTTTATAATTTAAATTGCAATTTGAATGCGCGGGATCTCTGTATCGCCCAGTCAGATGGCAATGATCGCGTACACGTGTATCGTCTTGTACGAATGGTTTCTCGCAGATGTGACATTGTGTCGCGCTATGAAATTTTTCCCATTCATCAGATGTTAAATTTACCATGGGGACATTAGCTGATAAAATAATTTTTACACGTTGCGCTAAATTTGTAAGTTCTTCGACGAACCATGACATGCAATCTATACCGCGACGGGAATGATACGCGGGTAACGAATCGTCGTACGAACAATGTACATAATATGCTATGCTAAATACTTTATGATGTTGGTAGTTTCTCTCTTCCTCCGTCTTCTCCAAAACACACTCCAAGTCGGCGTACACGACGAAAGGAAGCCGCTCCTTCCGATTATAGTTGTTGAACGTGAGCCACTTGTCCTTATTGCTCGGTAATCGGATAGCGCACTCGTTCATCTCTCGACAGTCCACCATACGTGACTGTAACTTGTCGTTCGAGCCAAAGTAGTGCAAACATCTGTAAAAGAAATAATTTTTAATTTTTGTTCAAAGATTTCTACAATATTTTATTAAATATATACATACCGGTCGCAAATATGTATTTGGCCATTATGTTTGCTCAATTGCGAGCTTACGAGGCGGGATAGATTCTTGATCCACGCGAAATGTCCAACGTTGTTGTCTTCAATGTACAGCAGGTTGACGTGTTTGTCTCTCTTTAGCTCGCTCAGACGTATCGGGACAATGTTCTTTTCCTCGATACTATATACATTGATTGAGATATCGTTGGCAAGTTCGATTTCTTTAATTTGATTCACAGTCACTGGAAACTCAATGTCCTGGAGATACAGCACTGTCATATAATGTGGATACGAAGATTCCCGATCCACTTTCAATTTAGCTGGATGTAGAGCAGCGACCACAGACCACGCGAAACATGCATTGTCTTTAGATTGCACGTTGATCACCGCTCTCTTCATCATTATCGCTCGCGGTAATTTTATGTGACATCCCGCGCGCATAGGATTATATTTATTTATATTCACGATTAAATCGAGTATTCGCGACAATGCCCACCCGCTGTCGCGTTCTTGAAATTCTTCGAGCGATGCTAGAGTGGGCTCGACAACGCGCCGCTCGTACCACTCGCGTAAATCGGATGTGCGAAAGAGTTCATAGTTTCTCGTATTGATACTTTTATTTGCGCGTTTATCACCCGTCACAAATTCACCATTGAACACTTCATTAATTTTCACATTAAAGTGTTTTTTCATCACATTTTGCACATGTTCGAGCACAATGTCTTTGGCATTCTCGAAAAATTGACGAGGCTCGATGTGATTATGATTTATAACCGTACCAGTCAATATGCGGCTCTCGAACGCCGTATCGATCTCTCGCCAAATCAATCCGTGTTGTTGAGTGCTGCATCCTGCACCCGCATGTACAAAACGCCTGCGTAACGAGTTCTTCAATCCCTCGAATCGTGCGATTCGGGCAATCAGCGATTGTCGAATCCCGATCGATAATCGTGGACGTTTGATTCGACTTTGCCCTTCCAACGATTCGATATATTCGTCGCATCGTTGCTCCCACGCAACGTACTCCTCTATCGAATTCACCCTTGCAGATTGCTCGCGCAGATTTCGTTCGGCACTGTTTTTCGCCATATTTCTAAATTTATGCCAAAAATTTTTGCTAACAAGATGCGCTTATTAATAGCTCTTGTCTCGGAACTCTTGGCGAAAATACTGACAGGATGTGCCTCTTTACCATGATTTTATATTCTATCTTGATGTCTCTTTCCATCATGTGTATCAACTAAATCTTTATTTCGCGATTTGTCACGTACATTTTGACTAATGTCGATTATTGCATTTTTTGTCGTCTAGAGATGATGTCAAATCCCAGGTGCATCGCAAGAGGTTCAAATTACATACTGCTGTCCAAGTATGTTAGTGCAATTTAACCATGAGGATTATCCTTTTATTTCACGATTTTGTCATGTTTTGACACGCGCGTTTGAATTCTGATATCTAGGGGTGATGTCATCGCGAAGCAGCCGCACATCGGCGCTTGAAAATTTTATATTACGTTGTATTTTTTGTGCATTCGGCTAAATCTCACACTTGGTGATGATGTCATCTCAGCCTAGATGCATCGAAAAAGTTTTAAATTACTTGTATATTAGCACAATTTAACCTTGATAATTATTCTTATATTTCACGATTTTGTCATGTTTTGACACGCGCGTTTGGATTCTAATATCTGAGGATGATATCATCGCGAAGCAGCCGCACATTAGCGCTTGAAAAATTTATAATTGCATTTTTTGTGCATTCAGATAAATCTCCACCTTGTGGTGATGTCATCGCGAAGCAGCCGTACATCGGCGCTTGAATGGAAAAATTGAAAAAATATCGCGTCGAGAAAGCTGAGGGTGCGTAAAGTAGATGAAGGGGCAAGAGTGGCATACAGACCGTTTCCCCTTCTCCTAAATTTTCAGAGTATTAATCTCCCACCACGTCATACTTTTGAAAAATAAGCGTCACGTATACTCGGTTAATTTTTATACGATCAGTGTCGCGTCAACTGCTAGTACCAACGGTCCACTTCTCATAACCGAGAGACAAAATGTACTCTCCTGAAGGAAGTAGCAGCAACGGTTGCAAACGCATGAATTATTACGTTCCACGAGATGAAATTAAGCCGTGCAAGAAACCACGAGATGAAATTAAGCTGTACAAGAAACCACATGATTTGTAAGTATCACAAATGTTTCATATAAATATATATATATGTTTTTTCCATGCTATTTCATATTTAATTGTATTTTTCAGATGCGGTAAACCTCGTTGTATACCGCGTATTTTGGAATCAGCGTTGGAGTAACATCTCACGTGGAAATACATCTCGGCGATAACCGAAGCAATCAAATCGTATTATCTATTGACACATGAGAATCGCTAATGCTGAAACGAGCGGACGTTGAACAGCTTGTACAAACGCCTAATCATGCACCAATATGGATTTACGATTTATCAATTGAAATTGTTAAAATACACAATGCGAATATTATGAAACTTACGTTACGCGATTCCTGCTTGTAGATGAAACCGTCAACTTTATTTTTTTTATTCGAACTCGAACATTGCGTTAATCATGAATATTTGAAACTGTGTGAGAATATAAAAGCCGTAAATGAGGGTTTCGATCGACTTGTCGTTAATTTGCAAGGTAATATGTTTGGTGCCGAAAAAGATGCTATTAAAATCTTGCGCGACGTCTATGATAAAACATCTGTCATAGATTGCGAACTATTAGCGTATGCTGTGGATGAACTTTTGTCTGAAACCTTGAGACGAGGTGATGTATTTTAACATAAATAAATGTGTTAAAATGAAAAAATGATTATGTATTTCTTTCGCTTCCCTTCCTTTCTCGCGCTATCCTTCTCCTACACGCGTGCATGCCTCGCGCTATCTCTCTCACACCACCTTGCGAACGCCGTATCTCGCATCATCCACGTGCATGCCTCGCGCTATCACTCTCTCTGCCAATTGCATGTGGACGCTATCCCTCTCCCACACATTGCGAACGCCTCGCGCCATCCTTTTCCAACGTGCATGCAAACGCTATCCTTGTCTTACGCTCATATGGATGCTTTGCGCTATCCTTCTCCCACGCCCATAGAATATTATTAGCGCTATCCCTCTCCCACACATTGCGAACGCCTCGCGCTATCTGTCTCACACCTACTCGCGTGCGTTCCCTCTTCCCCGCGGGTCCCTCGCTAACCGATTTCGTGCGGTCCCCCTCCCCCCTCTCCGCGGACTCTTCGCCTACCGGTTAGGTTGTGACCGGACAAACGAGTCGAGATGGAGAATTCTACACAGAATACAGGTTTTCCTACCTTATTTTAACGGTCGCCAGTTTGTTTGACCATCCAACAAACAAGGAATGCCCTCAGACAACGCCCCGTCAGGTCTGCCGTCGGACAGGTTGCTCAGCGTCAGGATCGCACTGCTATTCTCGCCACTGCGTATCTGCTTGGCTGCTTGGGAATTTTTCCTAATTCCTATTTTCTTTTCTGTTTCAGGTCGCCGCTGGATTCACCGGATCAACGCCCATGGATGTCTACCTATCCACTTGATGAAAACTATTTCGACGTCTCAAGAATACGTCGGAACGACGCAATTCGCCCACTTGTAGACAGTTGGACAAGATCCCTCTTTCGCCGTTAATCCCTCTTTAATTCTGTTGCAGGTCGCCGCTAGATGCCTCGGATCAACGCCCATGGATTATTGGACTTCCCTCTGGATAAAGCTGGATCGACACACGGACACAGGAAAAGGATTTCGCGATTTCGAGGTAAGTAAATCACTCTCACTTTACTTTTAATATATAAAAGTATAAAATATATTTAAATATAAAACTATATAAATATATAAAACGTCTTTCTCTGTTCACAGAAGTTTTCTCGCGACTCTCCACAACTCGGAGATATAATCGCGCTTCCGTTTTAGTTTAAAATAAAATCACACTGCCTTTCTTATTATGCTATCGCGAATCTCTTCCACGCACAAGAGATTTTTGCTTCGCGACTATCTCCTTTATCTCTATAAAAAAACCCGCAAGATCTCTTTTCTTCGGATGCTCGGTTTCGGGAAAAAAAGCCTCGAATGCCGCTCTGCACGGCCTTATATATCCGTTTCCCACTCTGGGAATCTCCCACTCACGGCTAATCCCTTCTCCTGTCCGCCGCTCGGCGGCTCGACATTCGCGCATGCGCATATATTTTTTCGCTTTACATTTCATTAAACTGCTTTTTAACATTAAATATCGCTTTCTAACGCTTAATTATTTGCTAATTAATTATAATAAACATGATTAAAAATCTTAGACTCTATATAATACATACTTAATGTTAAAAAATTATCCTATCGTATAAAATCTGCTTAATGTTTTACAAATATGCTTAAATCTAATTTCACTATCTTTAAAAACTTATACGCATGCTAAAATAATATATTTCTTTAAAATCATAATTTACACTAGAAAAGTGCAGGCAAACTACACTTTAAATGTAGTACCCCAGGTACTAAGATTTCGCGTCTTACGCTATCACCGTGCTCTTTGATAAAATAAAACGTCGCGCTTGACCAGAAAAACCACAATATAATACAAAATAATAAATAATAGAAAAAATACATCTTACGCATTATTTGCGCTAACCACTTGGTTTGAGCGAACAGTCAATATTTTTTTCGCTCCACTCACTTGCGTACCGATTTCTTGAGAACCTTTCTTTTTCTCGTAGGCTCCCAATCACTGTCGCTGTCCGACCTTTGGAATTCCGGACGCAGCTTTGTTGTTTTGCCCTTCGAAATCGTCAGGATCGGCGATTTGCTCTCCTGCCTCCCCGTGAGCGATGATGACTTGTCCCCCGGCTTCAAGGTTAGCGGGTCCCTCGCCTATCGGTTAGGACGCGGTCCCCCTCCCCCCTCTCCGCGGACCTCTCGCCTACCGGTTTCGCCGCGGTCCCCCCGCGCCGGTTTCCCCTCGCCCCTCACCCCTCCTCAGAGGACCAGGGTTAGAACTCTCTTAGTATCACTACTAATGATCTTGCCACCTTAGGCTTGAAGAAGACTGCCGCCCTTACCGTAAAGGTATTTTGTATCGAAAGAAGTCACGTCTATACGAATATTAAAATTATTGTATTCTGGTACATATAGCGGGATATTATGAAAAGGACATTTTTATTCCAATTTTAACTGAACGTACTCAAACCGACAGCAGTGGACGCGCGGTCGGTGCGCGGTTTCGGTTTTCCATGTTAAGCAGCTATGGCCGAGGCCAATACTGGGATGGGTGAGTGACCGCTTAGCCGTGCACTGGCTGGCGCGCGCACTACTGAGCGGGAGGCAGTTTTACTGAGTTTCCGAGGGTAACACAACTGAAACTCAGTAAAATATAGCCGCCTGTATCGGCACAGGTTTTCCACAGTTTCCCTGTGCCCTCGTGCAAATGCGATACAGTAGCGCATTAGGAAAGAGTGGCTGTGGGCAACACTCTGGGGGATCTCTCAGGAACTGGAACAAAGTTTGGGATGAAAGTGAAAAGGGATGGGTTCGTAAAAACCCGAAAAGGGTATACGCAGGAACTTTAAAAAAAAAAAAAACGTACTCGAATGAAAAACTATTGCAAAGACGAAAATAATATTTGAATCCCTTTATTGAAAAATATAATCTGACTGGTAAAGACCATCACTATTGGATTATAATTTATAATTATGTTTTTGTCGTCTCATTAGCTTATTTAAAGTATCGCGCATCTCGATTTCTGAGTTGCAAAAGCGTTGATCAAGTCGTCATAATCTAGGGATAACAATAGATCTGACTCAATTCCGAGTATAGCTAAAGCGTTGAGTCTATCATCCATTATTGTTGAACGAAGATAATTTTTTACTCGACGCAACCAAGAAAAGCTGCGTTCTCCAGAACAGTTCGTTACAGGTGTGCAAACACACATGCGAGCAGCAATATCAATATTCGGATACACACTTTGAATATCGGGATAATTCTCGAATCGATTTCAACAACTTCAAAGCCGTTTTCCAATTTTCTCCACTCGACAAGCAATGCGCACGAAAATGAAGGCATTCATCGGCAAAACTTTCTTCGAGATCTGCAGCGTAAATCATCCGCAAGCTCTCTGCTTTATTTCTAACTTCCGCTGAGCTAATCGCCACTAGGTTAGTTAAAAAAGAAAACTTCTCGTGATATCGCACATATACCTCTCGTTGCTTTCGAAGCTCACAAAGAAGTTTATAGACAATGATGTTAAATGTCGCGACTCTTAGATGGTCTCGGCCAGCCATTTTCGCTTCCTCACTCGCAGACTCGCCTGGACGAAGTTTACGCTTTCTCTTTCGCTGCGTGTTCTCTTTGTACTCTTGTACCTCGGATAACTTTATCGCTTTTGCTTCAAAATCATCGAAATTTTCGCGAGTTTCAGAAACCAGGGTAATCAATGAATCATAAAGCTGCACAACTGCAGATATGTCGATGTCAACTGCCTGCAGTTTCTTATTTGTGAGGTTGAATCTGTCCAGCAGGAAGCCCCAAAAACAAACCATAAAAGCAGTTTCCAAATGCTCTAACTTAAGCCAAATACCTTTGGCTTCGCATCTAGTACTTGGTTTCTGATGTTTATCTTCTTCGATGCAACCCAGTGCTCCAAGAATTTCATCCCAGGACTTGTATAAACTTTTGCATGCATCGGCACGAGCCGACCATCGAGTTGTTGACAGACTGTTCAGAGTAACATTTGTTACTGACTCCCCTTCCAACTTTTTTTTCGAGTATCGCTGCTGTTGAAGAATTTGCCAGCGTTGAGTTGATGCGGTAAAGAAATTGTAGATTTCTTGCAAAAGGGCGAAAAACCAACAAGCCTCTTCGCATCCTTCGGCAGCAGACTCCCCTATTAAATTGAGAGAGTGAGCTGCACAGAGAACATATTCCGCGTGAGGTGAAAGTGTTTTAATTTGTGCCTGTAATCCGTTGTAAGCACCCGACATATTAGCGGCATTATCGTAAGACCGGCCTCGGCAGTTACCAATATCGATTTCGAATTCCTCCAACCTTGTAGTAATGGCTTCCGTCATCTCCAGCGCTTTATGGCCTGCGTTTGAAATAAATTTTAAGAAACGCTCAACAGGCGTACCGTCGATCTGTATATATCGGATGACAAACGTAAGCTGATCGACATGAGATATATCGGGCATAGAATCCACAATGATAGAAAAGTATTTCGCGAATTTTATCTCTGTTACAATCGTATTGGTAACTTTCCCCGTCATGAGCCGTATAAATTCTTTGCAAATCGTGGAAGAGAGATAGCTCGTATGACCACTGCCCGAATTACCATATCGCAAAATGTGGTCAGCTAAAAACGAATCGAACTCCGCGATGAGTTCTAAGGACATTAAATAATTCCCATTATGTGGTGAACCAAACTTTTTCTCATGTCCTCTGAATGATAGACCGCGCGAAACGAGAGCTTTTATCGTAGCTACGGCTCGTTTCAATACATTTCTCCAATACACAATTTCTGTGTTTAGCTGTTGTGTCAGTTTTAGATCTACGCGTCCAAGAGTAGTCCCACATCTTTTCATATTTAATAGAGACATTTTATGCGTTGAGGAGTTTTCGTGATCGGCTACCCTATTAGAAGCATTTTTCCAATCGCTAAAGCCTTCTTTGCTGCCAAATTGGGTACCACCATCGAAGGCAAGGCATGGCCCACAGTAGATTCGACCGGTGCTTTCTGAATAAATCAGCCAAGTGCGGAGATTTTTCTCTCCATTTACAAGACGCCGTTCGAACAAAGATAGTGTTAGGTAACGTGTCTGTTCACTGTATACGCGCTTGCTCTTCGAAAAATCTGCATCCAAATTTTGCTTCACGCCATTCATCGCTATTTCATCTCGAGTGTAGTTATTTATCGTCCATTCAGCTGGATCACTGCTCATATTCAGTTTTCGTTGCTGCTGAATTGGAATGATAGACGTAGACGGTTCTGTGGATTCTGATTCTGGAATATTACGTGCACCAGATGATGTACAGACGTTAATTGTTGAGGGGTCGACAGGCGCCACGTTATTACGTGGAGAAGACGGATGACCGAGAGCATTCGAATCATTTTCATTTTTTTCAGGTCTAGAAAAAGTAGTATCCAATTTTCTGATTTTCTTGACCACTTCCTCTTGTTTTTCTATTTTTTTCCTTGGCACGTTTTCTATATTCGGCGCCATTAAGTTTCTTCCTCCAATCACTCATTTCTCGTCTTCCCTAATAAAAACCGCACAACGTGCACATGCATGAATAAGGGATAATGGGTAAAGTAAGGAGTAACACAGGAGACATTGGACTACAGATATTAAAAAATGGAAAGAAAAAGTGATTGAAATGAAATTAAAATGAAATCGTGCAAATTAGAAATTTGCACATTGCTTCCTCATTATCTTATTTCGATTACAAAGACTTCCTCTATGAGCAAGGGAATTTTTCAAATTTGGCTTCCATATAGAGGAAGCTTTGTGATCGAAATACATAAGGTAATAAGGAAGCAATGTGCAAATTTCTAATTTGCATGATTTTTTCTTATTTTGATTTCAATCATTAAAAAACGCCAGTTATAAATACAGGTGTCCTTTATTTTATTTGTATGCCAAGTGCCGCTTCAATAGTTATAAACATATGAAAGTCACGGTAAACCTGCCATTTCTCATAAAAAACAAAAATTTCAAATATTCCAAATTTTATAAAATCTGAACCGTTTTACCGAGTCTCGCCAAATTCAATATCAAACATCCATATCCCTTAGTACATTTACATGGAAAATTTTAACTCGATAACTCACAATTTACGAAAGTTAGAGTGACCACAGACATTTTTCAACAAATTAAAAATTTCGAAATTTGTTTTTTTTCCTAAAAATATAGCTTCCTCTATGAAGAAGCAAAATCAGGTTATCCATGGGTCCATGCTCGCTGGAGATTTATTCACCAATTCACAGAGAATTTTATTTGAAAATCTATCTAAATTTTCTATCGTCAACAATACTTCTTATTTCGATCATAAAGCTTCCTCTATGAGGAAGCCAAAATTGAAAAATTCCCTTGCTCAGAGAGGGATCTTTGTGATCGAAATGAGATAATGAGGTAGCAGTGTGCAAATTTCTAATTTTCACGATTTCTTGAAGTTTGATCGACATGCTCTTTCTTGTTTTCTTTGGTTTTAGGGACACGGCCGTTCTCGTTATCGTGGGTTGGATATATGCTCATATCTTTATCCATATCCCGTATCAAATTTGCCTTTACATTGGATATTTATTTATTCATCTAGGAAATAAAATTTAACCGAAAGGATGATTTCATATTTTTCAAATTCAACTTATAAGATTTGGTATACTGGCTCAGAACTTTGGCACGGTAAGAAAAGTTTGCCGCCCCCAAAGATCTGCCATCCCCAAAAATCTGCCGCCCTAGGCTATAACCTAGTCAGCCTACTGACAAATACGCCCCTGCTTACAATATTATCGAGTAGTTCGCAGATGACAATATGACTATAAGTTTCCGCATAGGTCAGACTCACTCCACAGACGCTTGATTTTGCTTCTGTCGAAATGATGGAAGCAGGCGCAAGCAATGGACAAAATGACCGTATTACAAATAATCAGCTGATAAAGGTTGTAATGTCGGATATAGCGAAGGATGTATGTCCGGTGTAAGCGTATGATGAATAAAATAAAGAATGTTATCCATGTGAAATAAAATGTTATTATAAATTATTGAAAATAAAAACTTATAAAAATATTTTAACAAAAAAAGTTGTACAAACATATTTTACAAAAATAATATGTAAAAAATTACGCCAAGAGAAAAAAAGGATAAAGTTCCGAAAAGGGCCCGTCTCCGATTTCGATGAAACTTTGTGAAAAGCTTCCTTTCAGGTTAAAATGAAAGCCCCTAAAAGGAATTTTGGCGACTCCTACGAGAAAGTCATTTTTTAAGAGAAAATAGTAAAAAGTATAATAATTGTGATAATTATTTACATTAGCAAATATCTCGCCAATGACCTTGACCCTCACATATGTTGTGTGACGTTGCCGTCTCGCGCGCGTCCGCCGAATCCCTCCCCGATCGCGAAGCGCGGGCTAAAGGGCCGCGCCAGTCAAATAATTGCGAGAACCGTACCTTTTGTTGTTGTCTCCAGAGAGGCGTTATTAATCGAGATTTCGTGCCTTATATTAATTTCGTTTATTATTTTCTTTTCGTACGAGTATTTCTTATGGGAGCCTCCCGGCGGAGGAAGAGAGAGAGGGAGATCGCTAAAGGATGACGGAGAATACGACCGTAAATCAAGGACGATCTTCGAGGGGCAAGGAGCCAGCAATCCGGGAATTCAAAGCACCTAACATCTAGCTATGTCACGACGGGATCAGGACCCGCACACGTGATGCGCGACGCACGGGACAGCGAGAGGATCCTCGCGCAAGGACTCAGGCCCGTGCGGATCCGGTCCCCGCAGGGGCTGTGCTCATGCTCCCGATGTCATAGAACGGCTCCAGGAAAAGACCATCACGAGGGTTGCGGCGATACTCCCGGCCAAGCCGTTCGCCCTGGACCTCGCGACGGCCCCGCGGGAAGGGCCCCAGCGAATTACTCTGCGAAATACCGGGGGCGCGCGCACCCCCGATACGATCATGAGCGCGCCGCCCGCCGGCCCCGTGCAGCCACCCAGAGAGGAAGAGCCGGTGAAGTTATCCTCCGCCAAATTAGCCACGCGCGATCGCGCCCGGAAATCGCTTCGCCCTGTCGTCGTCGCCGTGAATTCGTACTTTGGTGTACGGGCTAAGCCCGATTCTTTAGTGTAGATTTTCGCGTCACGGCCACGTCGTCAAGCGATCCGAGCCCCGGAGCCTCGAAAGTATCGGTTTCCACGGATCGAGACATTACCTCGCGTTTTTAATAAACCGTGTGTCGTCTCTCTGGAGATTCGGATTCCGCATATTGTAATTGCGTTGGTTCTCGCACGTTTAGCCTTTAAGTCTCGTTCGTTTTGTATGTCGGTCGTTTGAGTGTGAGTGTGATTCGCGTCAATTCGTTATATTACTTTTTTCTTTCGTTTGCGAATCTCCGCGTTTAGAATTTGCGTGCACGTTCGGTGCGACTTTCTTTCGCGATTATATCGCGAATCGAGGGAGTGTGAATCGCGTAACTTCGAGGTGTGATGTCTGTGGTGTAGATTCGAGCTTCGACATTGTAAGCGTTTTCTCGCGATTCTCGCCGGAATAATGAGAGAGTGTGTGTGTGTGCGAAGCGTTCAGTACTGCGTATTACGTTTGTTCGGATGCCAAATATGTCCGCGTTGCGTTAGTGCCTGTTAGTCTTAAGTTGCGTAGTATTAATTTAGCGATAATAGCGGGCGATAAAATCGCCGTTGACGGGGTGATATCGGGAATTGGATCGGGTTCGCGCCCGAATTATAGAAGAACGCAATAATCCAACTCTTCGCGGTGCGAGGCGTAATTCAAGCCGAGCGAATATTCCGGCCGATATAACGGGCCGGTCTCAGCGTACGCATTCCGGGGTTTCACGCCCCGCTAACACCCAGTCTCGCAGTCGCGTTTCTTTTATCGCAGCCGACTATCCGCGCGGTTTTTATCATTATTCTTCTCAAGGAGCTTTGGCTCCCGCTATTATAATAAATCTGTTATTTTTTTGTTTAATTATCGAGCCTATTATTTTCAGTTGTGTCTGTCGCTCCTTATTGTATTTGTCGCCTCTTGCACAATTTATCGCGTTAGATCAACACTCGCCCTGCCCCTCTACCGTTAGGCGAGCTAGTCAGCCCGTGGCGAATTCCGGCAACTGCTTTCGCGTCTATTTCGCGCTTATTTCGTGTGTTTCGTGAATTGATACGTGAAAGATCGTATCTGGAGCCCAAGTTCGATTTTCGCGATTATCTCTCGGTTCTCGTCACGGTACGCGCGAAACTCCTAACATCCCGTTCCCACCTGGCGCGTGGATCTTTTTCTCTGTTTTCCCGTTTTTGACCAACGACCATTCTCGCTTCGCGTTGTAAAGTATATGCGTGGACACAGTGGGTTCCGCCCCCCCTACTGGGGGGCTCCACTTCCGGAAGATATAACTTAACCCAAATCTATTTCCGATTTAGTTTCGCGTCCGAAGCACAGGGCGATATGGGATGGACCTCGCTTCGCGCAGAAAGTTATAAATCCATGTAAAATCATATAACTCGATAAACCTTTTTCGTTAAATATTTCAAAAACTATGCAAGACCGCCAAATAAAACAAAGTGAATATTAATCAGCAACCTCACCCTTACAACATATATGAAGGTCAAGGTCATTGGCAAAGTATAAATGTAAATCCGCTAATGTAAATAATTATCGATTTAGTACCATTTTCTCTTAAAAATGACTTTTTTGTAGGAGTCGCCAAAATTCCTTTTAGGATCTTTCATTTCAACCTGAAAGGAAGCTTTTCACAAAGTTTCATCAAAATCGGATATGGAGCCCGTTTCGAAACTTCACCCGAAAAAAATTCATGTTATAAAATTTTTTTATTTTTTTATTTCCAATATTAAGAAAAATTATATTTAATAAATCGTAATATAATTAAAGTAGTAGGGCGTATAACTAAAATGGAGTTATTTTGTAATTGACTAAATGCACAATATATACACATCTAACGCTTTGAGATATATTTATTGAAAGAAAATTTTTCGCAAACTCTAAGTCGCATAAAACAAACTTACACCGCAAAGTATAAAAACTTGGCATTCCCCGGGTCGCATTAAACATATATATGTACATATGTATATGTATGTATATACATATGTGTGTGTGTATTTTATGTATATATTTGTGTATGCGCGTAAAAACATGTATGTAATTATAAAATCACATTTTTACTTGTATAATTTATTGAAAATTGGAAAATGTCCGCAAATAAAACCGCGCGCGTAGCGCGCGCCTGTGTTGTTCTAGTCTCGATAAAAAAGAAAGATATGTAAGAGAGAATGCTAAGATAACATCAGCATTATTAATTTATGCCAAAGAAAAATAAATGTTTGTAACTCACACACACACACACAATCTCATAGACTTCTTACATAGTCATATGTTCATAGACATCTCTTCTAACATCTGTTTTTATTATTAATGAACTTACAAATTCCGTTGTGATTTCCGAATGTGATTTTATTATGTTTAAGATATTACACTTATAAGTTAGTTTTATAAGTTATATTTATAAAGTATGATATTATAAAAAATCGTAAAGAATTTATGTTTATAAAGCATTTATATTTATATTTATTAAACAATTTATACTTATAAAGAAATTGTCGTTATACTTAGATATCTTTCATCCCTTTTAATAAATATATATAATTTGCGGCTAATATAAAAATTTAAAATTGCCTTTACATTCCTAATCATGAACTGTTATAATTTTACTAAAAAATGGACGTATAGATTAATTGTACATTGATGTAGTTTTTCGTTCACAAACACATACACATCCTCATGCTTGCCCGTATACATGCAAGTACATATGTTTATTTCGATACCTTCATACATAGAATCATCAAAAAAATTTAGAATAAATTCATTATTGAATAACATAATAAAAAAAACAACGGGGTACAAAATCTGAAACTTTAGATTTTGATGGTACAAATCATGTCGCGTCGTGTGTACAAGTAGCGATTGATTCTGCTCGTCGCGAAAGGTATTTTACCCTTGAGACGGATAGGGGTCGGGGATAGTTTTCGAAGGAACGGCGGGGGTACAAAATCTGAAACCTTAGATTTTGATGGTACAAATCATGTCGCGTCGTGTGTACAAGTAGCGATTGATTCTGCTCGTTGCGAAAGGTACTTTACTTTTGAGATTGATAGGGGTCGGGTGTAGTTTTCGAAGGAAAGGCTAGGGTACAAAATTTGAAACTTCACATTTTGGCGGTACAAATTATGCCGCGTCGAGTGTATAAGTAGCGATTGATTCTGTTGATAGGAAAGAGTACTTTACTGTTGAGCTTAATAGGACTGAATTCAATTGGGGGTTGTTTTAAGTATAAGGACTAAATATATTAAGTTTATTTAGGTGGTACAAATTAGTACAAATGCAGCCCTTTTGATTGCTGGTCTTATTTTTATCTTTTCGTTTTATTTTAGTTTGGTCCTGCTAGCTTAATTTGGTGATAGCAGTGCCACGATTTTTTTGGAAATGGCAGGAGGTACAAAATTATTATTACGGTACAAATTAGTACAAAATGAGTACTAAATAATCTGATAGGTCCAGTTTGATTCTGCTGATTTGGTCCTGCTAGATTAATAGAGGTCGGGATAACCCACACAACAGTTCCACCATACCAATCAATCAATCAATGGCACTACAGCCCATATCGAGCCTTGGCCTCCTTCAGCTTCCTCTTCCAACCGTCTCGGTCCTGCGCCGCCCCCTTCCAGTTGTTACTTCCGAGGATTTCCATGGCATCTTTTTTTACGTTATCTTCCCAGCGTGAGCGAGGCTTCCCCACTGGCCTCTTCCTTCCATTGCTCCCTTCAAGAGCTTGTATGGAACTCTAGTTGATGGCATGCGTTGGACATGCCCCGCCCATTGCAGCCGACGAATTTTTATGTGTGTAGAGAGCTTGGGTTCCTGGTATAGTTGGTATAGTTCGTGATTATACCGTATTCTCCATGCTCCTCTATCCATAACTGGCCCAAATATTTTGCGAAGTATCTTTCTCTCAAAGCAGTCCAAGATTTCCGCAGTTCTAGACAATATTGTCCAGGATTCACTTCCGTACGCCACAACTGTGCGGACAATCGTTTTATATATCCTAATTTTTGTTTCCTATGGACGCTTCTCGACTTTAATATTGGGAGTAGGGAGAAATACGTTCGATTAGCTGCTGTAATTCTCCTCTTCACTTCGCTTGTCTCCTCATTTTCTTGGGTGATGCTAGAGCCTAGGTATATAAACTCGCTCACTACTTCGAAGTTATGTTCATGAAGAGTGATATTTTGACCTAATCGATTCCTCGGTTTTCTACTCTGTCTCATGAGCTTGGTTTTTTCCTCATTTATTCTGAGTCCAATGTTTTTCGCATTTGTTTCCAGGTCATAGAGCATTTCCTTGATGTCTGATACGGATCGTCCTATTATAATTTAGGTCATCAGCATAGCCCACTATTTGCCATGATTTGCCCGTCACCGTGGCGTTCACATCTACTGGGGTGTTCCGTATTACTGATTCGAGGGCTAAGATAAAGAGTGCTGTGGCTAGCCCGTCCCCTTGTTTAAGTCCTTGTGATACTTCGAAAGTGTTGGTCTGTTCTTGGGTAATCTTAACTGTACAGCGAGAGTTCATCATTGTGGTCCTAATAAGCCTGACTAGTTTATGCGGTATGTTAAAGTCCAGCAGTACAGTATACAGTCTTTCGCGATCAATGCTATCATACGCCTGTTTAAAGTCGACGAAGAGCTGATAGATATCAATGTTGTACTCCCAGCATTTCTCCTGGACTTGTCGAACCGTGAATAATGGGTCTAAAGTCGATCTTCCACGTCTAAAGCCAGCTTGATACTCTCCAATGATTTCCTGAGTGTATTGGTCTAGTCTGTCCCTGAGGATCGAAGTGAACACCTTGTAGGTTGTGCTAAGAAGTGATATTCCTCGGTAATTATTACAGATTAATTTGTCCTCCTTCTTGTGGATTGGACAAATTATACTTGTTTGCCATTCTTCTGGCATTTTCTCTGTTTGCAAGATTTTTTTAATTAGGCGCTGGGTTGCTACCAGTAGCTCCGCACCTTCTTGTTTGAGCAACTCCGCTGGGATATTATCCAGTCCTGGTGCCTTGTTGTTTTTTAGTTTTTTTACTGCCGATCTTATCTCGTCAAATGCTGGTGGGCTTATTGCTGTTCCCTGTTCCTCAAGTCTGGGGTCCATCGGTGTTGGAGGTCTATCCATGGTGGGGTTGAGTATTTCGCGGAAAAATTCTCTCCATCTTTCCTTTATCTCCTCCCGGTCTCCGAGGAATTCTCCATTTTTTCTTTTGCATATTGTGGTACTTGGTGCATATCCTTTTTTGAAAAAGTTGACGCCTTTATAGGCCTCCCGTGGGTTATTCTCTCGGAAGTCTTCCTCAAGTCTCATTATGAAGCTGTTCATGTAGGTGCGTTTCCTTTTTCTCAGAATTCTATTGGCTTCTTTCCTTGATTGTTCGAATGTCGCTTTTTTTGCTCTTGTTGGCCTCCCCAGGTACATCATCCTGTTTTGGTTCTTTTTATTTATAGCCAGGCTGCATTCTTGTCAAACCAGTCCCGACGTTTCCTACGGGTCATTTCCCCTAAGCTTGTTTGTGCTGACAGAGTTATAAATGTTTTTAGGAAGTTCCAATCGTCTTCTACGGAGGATTCGTCAGTCATATCGGTCAGTTGTCGCAGATTTTTTGCTATCTCCTGCTGGTATCGAGTCCTCTGCTCCGGATCCTTCAGGCTCTCCAAGCTCACCCTTGGGGCTCCGTTTCTGCTTTCATGCTTTCGTCTGCTAATACGACATCTATATGAGGCGGATACTAAATAGTGGTCCGTGTCATGGTTAGCTCCCCGGAAAGTTCTGACACTGGTGATGCTTGAAGCGTTCCTTTTATCTATCAGGACATGGTCAATCTGATTGTAATATTTGCCATCTGGAGATGTCCATGTCCTTTTGTGTATATCCTTTCTGGGAGACCGCGTTGAGCTCACTATCATATTCCTAGATGCTGCAAAGTCTATCAAACGTGATCCGTTGTCATTTGAATCCATATGAGGCTGTTTGCTCCTACTATCTCTTGATAGATTGGTTCCCTGCCAATCTTTGCATTGAAGTCTCCTATCAGTATCTTAATATCATTAGAGGGGGTCGCATCGTACACTTGTTCTAGTTTATTGTAAAAATTATCTTTAGTTATTTCATTCTTGTCCTCAGTTTCCGCATGCACATTAATCATTGATAAATTAAAGAATCTTGTTTTGACTCGTAGCACGCACATTCTCTCGTTTACCGGAGTGAAACCTAGGACATTTGCTTTCATTCCTTTGTCTACTATGAAGGCCACCCCAAATTCATGTCGTTGTTCACTACCACAGTAGAATACAGTATGGGATCTTGTGTCAAATATTCCTCCACCCTTCCATCTACTCTTCTGTACCGCCAGTATATCCAGTTTATATTTTCTCATCTCTCCGCATAGTTCTTTCAGTGCTTCACTTCTATGCAAGCTACGCGTGTTCCAAGTGCCGAATCTCATATCCATATTTCGTCTGCCTAGTCGTCTTCGCTTAGTCCGATTCTGTTTCCGAGGCCTTTCTGTAGGATCCGTAACAATGCTTTTTTTGTGAGGTGAGGTTGTTGGCCTCACGCTCAACCCCCTATTTCTCGGAGGACAATTCTCCCGCTCTCGTTAGCCCTGACCCTGTTTCCCGCTGGGGTTGGTTACCCAGCCTTACACAAGGTTGCTCAGGTTTCCAGAGTTCACCGTCGCAGACGTGGAGGTGAGAGTCGGAATTGGGTATGAGAGGCTACCGTACGACGCTGGCTGGAAAGTAGCATCGCACGGCACGCATGCACTACCCCATTTGAGCCCCGTTCCGCCATACCACCCGCAGGCCAATCCAGTAGAGCGCGTAAACCGCGTTTTAAAGACAATGATAGTTGCCTTTTTAGAGAGAGACCATAGAGAATGGGATGAATATCTGCGAGATTTTCGGTTCGCGTATAATACAGCTCACCATTCGTCTATCGGCACGTCGCCGGCGCTCTTAAATCTCGGATGTGAACCCGCGCCGATAATCTCGATACGCGAACGGTGCGCGAACGCCGATGAAGTTGAACCTCGCAATCCGGCGGAATGGTTGGAGAGAATGCAAAAAGTTCAGTCTTTGCATGATTGGGTGGCGGAAAATCTCGAGCGGGCTTATCAGAAGCAGTCCACTTATTATAATTTGAGACGTCGCGATGTTGTATTTAATGTCGGAAACCTGGTATTGAAACGGCGACATGTGTTGTCGTCCGCAGCACATATTATTGCGGCCAAGTTAGCACCGAAATTTCATGGCCCCTTTAAGATTAATAGGGTTCTGTCGAATGTGGTGTACGAGGTCGCGAATTTAGATGGGAAAATCGTGTGTAAGATTCATGTAAAAGACCTTAAATCCTATCACTTTCTACCTCCTAGATAGTTGCCGAGACTAGGAGACGATGGCCAACCGAGAGTGGCGGCATTTCAGGGCCCGGTATGCGGACCTGTTCCACCAGATAAGCCGCGGAAATCCGGGGTTCTGGACGGAACTGCGAGAGCTGCTAGAGGTGCAGAGTGGCATAGATACACGACACACGGGACGCGCGTCGTGGAGTTCCCGACCACCAGGGACCGAGGGACCCAGACCGGGTCACTTAATCCTTTTTTAAGCGGAATGCTGCAGCGGGCCCGCGTCGAGACGCGAGACGGTGAGGCGCAAACACCTCCCGCCTCGCAGAATACAGTTGGCGTCCAGACGGGATGGCCCGAGGGTTTAGTTGCCGGACCAGCGCGCCTCGGGGGAGTGATCCCACCGACGGTGCCGGAAGCCCGAGGAAGAGGCCGAGGCCCCATGATCTGGCCGAGGGTCACGATACCAAGCGACCCACGGCTGGCACAACCATTATACATACGGCCACCTACGCGCACTGTAGGGACCTCCCCATGGATATCTTCACCACCCCGGGAAAGATCCCCTCGTAGGAGGGCAAGATCCACGCGGTCAACGTCCCAACGAACATCCAGTAGCCGCTTTCCCGGACGTCGACCCACAAAAGAGGCCGACCGCTGTTGGAATTGCCAGTTGACCAACCATAGGTATTCCGACTGCCTAGAGCCCCGGGGCAAAACATATTGTTATGGGTGTGGCCAAGACGGGGTCACCATGCGAACCTGCCCCCGATGTGGACCGGAATGGCTCAACTTGGGCCCCTACCACCCCGAAAAGGGCCACTTGGGCAAGCCAAGGCCCCGATAGTTGCCGCAGGCCTCCCGCCACTCTCCGCCCCGCGGACATTCAAGATTGTAAGCGGAAAGAAAATATAGGAGATTAAGGAAGGAAACTCCATGTTGTGTCTTGAACCCTTCTATCCTCCCCATTCCTCCTTACAGCGGAGTTTCTTTTACGGTGCTCGTGCGTTTTTTTTCTTTTCCTGTTGTCGCCGGCGTTACGTTTAGGAGGTGAATAGTGCGGCGAATGGTGAGAGAGAGAGAGAGAGAGAGCCAAGCCAGCAACCCGCATACTCGTTTCCTTGAAGGCTGCGATTAGTAATTGAAAAAATTGTCGACGCTCATCGCCAGCCAAGACCTCCTCGGTCCTCTCCTGGGAAGGGGGAGTTGTGACGTGACGTTTTGAGACGTCCGTCACAAAGGCCGAATGGCCCGATCGCGGGCGATTTTTCGGGGGCCTGCGTCCTCCTAATTTAGGGAGAGAGCGGCCCGATCGTCAGATCGGCGAGATCAGACCTTCATTGTTTTAACAAGCAAAAATGTAAGCTCGTTATGGGCTCGCGAGTTAGTTGTCGGCACAAGGTTGAGCGGCGAGATCCCATCCGGCGGAAGCAGAGGAAGAGAGAAGAAAGACAGCCGAAAATGGGAGTCCGAGACACCTAGGGAGCCAGGTCGTAGTTTTATAATATTAAAAACATTTTTGGTGGCAAGTAAACATCGCTGCTGGTAATTTTATATCTTTTACGGCAGAAAAGAGGCGCGAAGGGCCGCAAGGATCCGGCCACTCCACCCGCACGAAGCGAGGGAGTCCCAAAGACAAAGCGGCGAGAGGACTCTCATCCATGGACCTATTTTACGAGATAGGAACGAGAGCCGATCGGGCGCTGCCGGAAGCCGCACCTCTAAGCCGAACAACAACAAAACTTTGGAAAGTTCCGGGGCGATGAACCCACCACTACGGCCGTGATGACAACAAGGACCGCGAGGACCGCAGGATGGCCCTGCGGAAGCGCCACAGGTGGTATGATAGCGATTTATCGCGCCGGCGTGTCTCCTGCAGGACTCTCGCTCAGCACTGTTCGGCGAGCTAGCAGGAAGGACGCAAGCCTCGAAGAGCGTGCGATCGATATCGAAATTCCGAAGAAAAAGCTGAGATATTCTAGCCGGTGCGGTAAGACGAGCGTCGTCGACCCTATACAGTTGCCGATTTATATTAGGTAATTAATTCGGATGAGTCGCGCCCGTAATAGCTGTCGAGCCACGCGTTTTGTGAATTAACTTTTGTGAATTTTGGGTAAATTGCGTCGCAACGGTCGACGGGTATTCGCACTCATCCGGGTTATCGTATAAGCTCTCTCTACATATTTCGCCGCCGCCGACAGTCACTTGTATCTGTTTCGCGTCTGTAATTATTGTATATTAGAAATTATCGGGATTTTCACGCTCGCGCGATCGATATTCCGGACCGCGTGAAGTATTGTGTTACGCGGCTCGTACACCACAGTCGCTTTCGATAGTTTCCGTATTCTCTGTGTGTATTGTTGACGAATATCTTGTACGTGTTATACGAACTTAGAGTGAGGAGAAAACGTAATTCTTAAATACCGTGCAGAATATCTATCGGGTGTCTTTGAGCCCGTTATTAGTTTCCGCGAGTCCTTAGAATTATATCTTGCGCGTTCCGACGCGAAGGTCGTCGTTATTGTTATCAAGACATACACCGGCTCACCGCGAGCCTTGCTAAAGGACTGATTCGAGTCAGGCAACCTGGAAATTTCTATTGCGGCCGAAAAGTCGAGCTTGGATCACGTAAGACGCCCGGTAATTTGATACTGTTGCGCACGGTCGTGTCGATCTCCGCGGAGATCTCACGATATCTTATTCGCCTGTTAAATACCTGCTGTCACCGAGAGCTATTATTTATACGAACTGTTTTATACTCTTGTTTTTACTATATTATTGTTATTTCTATTTTACCATATCGAATACTGTATTCTTGCTCCCGTGTTCTCGATTCTCAAGCTCTCTCCCGTTTCCTCCGAATCACCCCCTCTACCATTTCGAGCGTACTGAGTAGTCGTGGATTTTTACCGTCGCGTTAATTATCGCTCCCGCAATTTTCTTTCGATGTTGCTAATGTTTTGAATGGTGCGGCCTGCCGTACCTGACATCCAACTCGGTTGATTTTGCGGTAACGTGGATGTTCGGGATCGCCGGATCGATATTCGAGATACGCGCCGAAGGTGTGCCGTGGACACCGCCCGCCGAATAATTAAATGGTAATTAATTATATCAAAAAGAATTATGATTACAACATATATAGTGCCCTTGTTGAAACAACTTTCGTCCTTGATATGACTTAACATTTAATTTATCTATGTAGGGGAAAGTTGGGTAAAACCGGGTAGGCGGGTCAAATCGGTTACCCCTGTTTTTTTGTAATAAATGCTGCTATCTATGGCTAACTTGTGTTATTAGTTGTTGATTGGCGCCATCATTATTTTAAAACAAACCCTGCCCCTGTGCACACGATATTTATTTTAATAAAAGTTCAAAGTTTTTACCCCCAAAAAGATCGATATCGAGGCAAGAATCGAGTCGTCGTGCACTTTTTCTAAATAGAGCATCTATTTCAATAAATGCAGCATTGCATTCTGTACATATTAGAGAGTAAATCATATTAGTTTTGATCGGCACTTTGTACGCCGGGATATTCAACCGCCGTATTTGTTACTTTCCTTGTGTTGGGGCAAAACCGAGTACTTACATATCTCATGTAACGAAAAGAGGAAGTACTGTTATCCTGACTTTGTCTTTCTACAAAAAGCAGTTGGAAACGAAAACTAACACTCAGAAAAAGAAACCACAAAAAAAAAGCTTTTTGAGACCCCTAAAGTTAAAAAGTTAAATAAGGAAGTCCTGCAGCAATGTCGAACAAGAGGATATCTTTATTTGTGATTTTTGTCAATAGAATACATCTTTATGTTGTATTTTGATTAAAATAAATCTAGATTTTGTAATTACACGGTATTTTGCATATTTTCAAATGGGTACCCGGTTTGACCCTACCGGTAGGACAAAACCGGGTACTTTGACTTCTGCATAAAATCTTGTTATTTTTGGTAACCAAAAATTTTTTTTTCAGCAACTAGCCTTATTTTCTCAAAGTTTAAGGTTCACTCAAGACTACTAACGATCGGCAAAATTTTTTTACTCAGATTTTTTGTAGGAAGACAAATCCAAAAAGGTAACCGGTTTTACCTTACTTTCCCCTATATGTTTAATTTGTTCGATCTTTTTTTGCACGTGAGTTTAAAAATCTATTCGTTTCAGAATTACGTTTAATTGACCAATCAAAAAGAGCAAAAATTTCTTGTATCAGATACTTCGATGAATTGAATTTTAAACGCAATTTTAGAGAAACAGTATATATGAATACGAATGCCGGGTATATACATTGCTATGGAAACAGATATACAAAACATGTGGCATTCTGTAATTATAATTTCCAATATTTGTATCATATACACTTCTATACAGAGTGGTCCTCGTAACGGTCGCCACGATTTTTAAGGCACTTACAATAATCTGACAAAAAAGTCATAAATAGAAATTTATCAGTTTCTAACCGGCAACAAATTGCAATAATAAAAATTGACCAAACATTTTTTTTCCATAAAAAAGCAAGGTCATCTTCATTTTTTTTAATGGAACCCCCCTTTTTTATTGCATATTCTGGTAGCTTATCTCGAGAGCTTTCCAAAACACTATAATAAAGTATTTTTTCATTAAGTACTTTTCGAGTTATTTTATATTTTAATCTGACATATTTTGATATAAAAAATAAAATATCTCGTAAAATATTTAGTTTTCGATAATCTTACCGTAATACTTTTATGTACAGAATAATGAGACAAATCAATTAGTGTAAAAAAAATAATTGTTTTTAAGAAAAAGTATGTAAGCGGATCTACGGATTCGCGTTACATACAGCTTCTCGCTCATCTCTGAGCGTTTCTAAAGATTCGGGCGATCTCTTCGAGGTCGACTCCCGAACATATTGGTCCTTCGAGCCGGATAGAAGCGTGTGTGGAGGATATGTTCGCGAGTGAGTGATATTCTGACACATCCACGATGTCGGAGCACATCGCACATCAGCAGCAGCTGCAGCGGACGATTGAACACTCTCTTGACAATTTCAAAAAGGTCGGCAGGAGCAACCTAATTCCGGCTAAGGTGCGCGCGAGGATCTCAACGCTCCAGGACATCTGAAGCATTGCCATGGACAATTTGCCAACGGACATACAGAGATGTCGCAGAAGATCCCGGAAGTAACCCGGTCGTCCTTTAGCTACTTCAAGGATAACCATTTCGACTCAACCTTCGCAACCTATGAGAACGGTCTGGACCACATGTCGGAGATCTTGGAGGAATTGATGCCGGTCGTGAGTCCACATCAATCCTTTTCCTCGACAAAGCTGCCCGCGGAAGCGTCCGCGTTTTCTCTATCGCATCTTCCCCCCATCAAATTGCCTCTGTTCGACGGCAATTACGACGAATGGGTACAATTTTGCGATCGATTTACGACACTAATTCGTGAAAATTCGGATCTAAATGATTTCGCTCGCATGCACTTTTTATCATCGTGTCTTAAGGGTAGCGCGCTGGAATGTATCGCGAATATTTCTATAACGGCCGCTAATTTTGAAATAGCGTGGAAAGCATTGACCTCACGGTACGACGACAAAAAGCGGTCGATAAACAAACATCTCTCGACATTGCTCAGCTTATCATCTATCCCGCGCGAATCTGCCACCGAGCTGCAGACTTTAGACGACAAAGTGAATATCGCAATGGCATCATTAAAAAGCCTTCGATCGAAAACCGAAAGGAACTCTGGGAAGATATTGTCGTTCATATCGTTGTGCAAAAATTAGATCCGTTAACGCGCAAAGCTTGGGAACTAAGCATCAGCAATAAAGATGCCCCGCCGTCTTACGAGACTTCAAGCGAACTTATTAAGTCTCACACTCGCGCGTTAAGGGCAGCCGCTCCCGGGTCAGCCGTTAAAACCGATGTAAAACCAATCGCAGCCTCGCGAGTTCATGCCGCAACCGCATCCACTAGCGCACAATTGCAGTGCCCGTTGTTCAGCGCGACACTTTATTAATGTATGTCCTACGTTCGTGAGCAAAAATGCGAGTTAATGTCGCGATATAGTAAAGCAACAAAAACGTTGCTTCAATTGTTTAAGCACGAAGCATTCCGCACAGGAATGCAAAAGTAAATATTCATGTCGGGTTTGTCACAAGAAGCATTCGATGCTACACGTTGACTCGGATTCTAGCTCAAGTGCTTCGAAAACTACACAGCCTAATTGCTCGGCGCCTCAAACTTCGGAAACGACTGCCGAAGTAAATTCGCTAAACGCCTCAACCGTAACGCGAAATCGCTCACCCGTCCTCTTAGCGACGGCTTGGGTAAAAGTTCGCAGTCCGTCCGGTCGTACCACTGTCGTTCGAGCTCTCCTCGATCAGGGCTCGGAAATGACATTTATTTCGGAAAGTTTAGCACAAATCTTGCGCGTAAAACGCATTCGTATGCCGATCTCCGTTTCCGCCGTCGGCGGGATTCACGCGGGGACATTTCAACATGCGACACACATATTCATTTCTCATCGAGAATCTCTCGCTTCATCGCTTTCAACCACCGCGCTCATTCTAAAGTCGCTAACCTCTTATACTCCGAGAAAACACGTGGATCTCTCGTCACTTTCTTATCTTTTCGATTTACCGCGAGCCGACTCGGATCCGACGAGCTCCGATCCTATCAATCTCATAATCTGAGCCGATCTTTATAGCGACATCATTTGCGACGATGTTCGCCGAGGAAGCATCGGACAAACCTTCGCTCAGAATTCTATTTTCGGATGGATAATTTCGGGACCGCTTACGTCGCTCGAGAGTAACGATCCATCTCAGTCGACAATGACTTCCGTTCAATACACTCGCGGTAGCATTTCCGCTCATCACACGATCAACTCTCCCTCTCTCGAAGAGGAACTTCGTCGCTTTTGGGAGGTCGAAGAACTCCCACGACAATCAATTATTACGCCGCAAGAAAAACAGTGCGAAGAGCATTTTTGCTCGACTCACTCTCGCGACTCCAACGGACGGTACATCGTTCGCTTGCCGTTCAAAATGAGTCCTCCGATCGATATCGGTCATTCAAGATTTCGCGCCGAAAAAATGATAAATTCGCTAGTACAGAGATTTCGCGATAAACCCGAGGTAGCGAAAGAATATTCCGATTTTATCTCCGAATATGAACGTCTTGGGCATCTGCGGATAGCGCCGACGCCGCAAGGTGACATAGAACAAGCTGTCTATCTCCCGCATCACGGTGTGATCCGGGAAAGCAGCTCTACTACGCGTCTTCGCGTGGTTTTCAACGCTTCGAGCATTACGTCGAACGGCACATCTCTAAACGATCACTTACACGCCGGTTCTAAATTACAAACCGATCTCATGGCGGTAATATTACAGTGGCGCCACTATAAATACGTGTATTCATCCGACATCGCGAAAATGTATTGCCAAATTCTGGTCGATCCTCGCGATACAAATTATCAGCGGATTTTGTGGAAATGATCACTCTCAGAACCGCTTATCGATTATCAACTTTTAACGGTGACGTATGGAATGGCGTGTGCCCCATTTCTTGCCCTTCGGATATTAAAACAATTAGTCAGAGACGAAGGTCAGCATTTTCCGCTCACAGTTTCTATCCTGAGCGATAATATTTATGTCGACAACCTACTTTTCGGAGCTGACGATATCATTCAGATCCGACAAGCGCACGATCAATTAAATTCGATATTACACCGCGGCGGATTCATATTGAGGAAATGGGCTAGCAATTCGTCCTCTCTTCTTGCGGACATCGACATAGCGGACCATGGCTTAGCCACCAAAAAACCTCTCGCTGAAGACGAACAAATAAAGATCCTCGGCATCGGGTGGCAGCGAACGATGTTTTCGAGTTTCGCGTATCGCTCGTTGATAACGCCCTGGAGACCAAGCGTATGATCTTGTCCTCGATCGCAAAGTTTTACGATCCGCTCGGGTGGGTCACTCCGGTCACGATAACTGCTAAAATCTTCATGCAGCAACTCTGGCGACTCAAAATCGGTTGGGATGACGTGATTTCCGAGTCACACATCGCAAAGTGGAGAGACATCTATTCTCGGCTATCACTTCTCAATAATGCGCGAATAATACGATGGGTCGGTCTCGGATCGGACACAAATCACGCCGAGATACACGGATTAGCGGATGCATCTACACACGCTTATGCCGCATGCGTCTATCTCAAAATTATTTCGTCAGCAGGCAAACTCACGACAACGTTGCTCGCCGGAAAATCAAAGGTCGTGCCGTTAAAACCTCTAAGTATATCACGGTTGGAATTATCCGCAGCCGCATTACTTTCGCGACTTGTCGAGTTCGTTCGCGGATCGAACGGTTACAAGGACATCCCATGCTATTGTTGGACGGATTCCATGATCATACTCGCGTGGATAAGTCAGCATCCGTCTCGATGGAAGACGTTCGTGGCCAATCGAGTTAGTGACATTCAATCTCGCCTTCCGAACGTTAAATGGTCACGTGTCAACAGATGACAATCCCGCGGATTGCTCTTCGCGCGGAATATTCGGCAACGAAATTATCAATCGCGAGCTATGGTGGCATGGCCCTCCATGGCTGCTCTTCGATCACGAAGAATGGCCGTGTGACGAACCGCACCTTCCAACGGAAGGCCCTCTCGAAGAAAAAATTAACGTGTTGCAATGGAATGAACCTCGTGACTCCTGGGATATGGTATCAAAATATTCATCGTGGCCAAAATTAATTCGCGTCACCGCGTATATCATCAAATTCATAAGCTTATGTAGTCGTAATCGCACATCGTCGGTCTCGCTTATGCAGTCTCACTATCCAGCATCGAGAAACATCGCACTTTCTGCATCCGACTGCAACACTGTCAGAATTTTCTGGATTAAGAAAATTCAAGCCGACTTATTTCCGACGGAAATACACGCGCTGTCAAAAAATCAGAGCCTCTCGTCGAGAAGCTCACTTTTCTCGCTTCGACCGTTCCTCGATCAGGACGGAATTCTACGCGTGGGTGGACGGCTTAACAAAGCTCTGTTGCCTATGCCGGTTCGACATCCCATTCTTCTCTCATCTCATCCTCTCGTTACATTGATCGTGAATCAAACTCATATACGAGCGCTACATGCCGGACCGCAACTCACGCTAAATGTTCGGCGCCGCGATTTCTGGATACTTCGCGCTCGTAATATAGTAAAATCTGTCATTCATAAATGTGTTGTGTGTACTCGCGAACGAGCCGCGACTCCCACACAAGTCATGGGAGATCTTCCCGAATCTCGCGTAACAGCGACAGTACGCTTTTTCTTGCATTGCGGCCTAGATTACGCAGGCCCCGTGCAAATTAGGGCCTCCGCGGGACAAGGCATTACGTCGCTGAAAGCATATATCGCGCTATTCATCTGCTTAGCGACGAAAGCAATACATTTGGAATTAGTGAGCGATTACTCCACTCCAGCGTTCTTAAACGCTTACTCGCGATTCTGCGCTCGCCGCGGTCTCCCGCAATCCATGTATTCAAACAACGGGACTACATTCACCGGGGCAGACAGAGTTGACCGATCAGCAATACGAGATCCGAACTTCTTGAATCTGACCTCCGATAACGTGTCGTGGAATTTTATTCCCCCCTCTGCCCCGCACTTCGGCGGATTGTGGGAGGCGGGCGTACGGAGCGTCAAAACTCATCTGCGCCGCGTGTTAGGTAATCATATGCTAACATTCGAAGAATTCTCGACGTTATTATGCAGAATTGAAGCGTGTCTAAACTCTAGGCCGATTGCGCCCCTCTCCGATACGCTTAAGGACTACGAGTGTCTAACCCCCGGTCACTTTTTAATCGGATCCGCACTTACTGTCAACCCGGAACCATCATTGCTCGATCTCAACGAAAATCGTCTTTCGAGGTGGTAGCTCGTATGACATGTCACCGAACGATATAGGAAATTATGGAGCAACAATTATGTAAACACGTTGCAACAACGAGCAAAATGGTGAAGCCGCCGATTAAATCCGGGCAACTTGTTCTGTTGCGTAATTCGCTGTTACCCCCCTGCAAATGGGAGTTGGGCCGAGTGACACGCTGTCACCCCGGCTCCGACGGCTTCGTACGGGTCGTCACCGTGAAAACGGCCACTTCCGAATTCAAAAGACCGATTGTCAAACTGTGCGTTCTACCGGTCAATAATGAGGCAACGAGCAATTAGGCCCCGTCGCTGCGTGCGTTTAATTTAATATCATTCCTTAAATGTAAATTAAAATTGTCAATATGCGAATGTCATTCCGCCAAGATTCAGCGCCTCGAACCATGTCGCGTTAATTGTCGTCTTTTTCGCATGTTGTTACTTGTGGCGTGCGCTCTTGTCATTTGATGCAATCGTTGTATCGATTATTTTGGAACTATCGTTCGAAGGCGGGCGGTATGTTCAAAATTGAAACATTAAATTTCGGGTCTAAATTTCAACGGCGAACGTCGCCGTTATATTCAAACGATCGCCTCAAAAATCAAAACACGAGCGAGAACAAACAGCGTCGCGATCACCCGCTCGGTGCGTGATCGCGTTATTCTTATAGTGAAAAACCGTGACAAACACCTGGTTCTAGAACGTTCGATGCCGAAAAACCTTGTTATTCACATCGGCAGAGCGCGAGTTTCCGCGGTCGGTCGATTTAGTCTGCCTACGACAACGATTCGAGCCGGTCGAAATTCATCGATCTCTCTCATTTGCATTTCGCTTATTCTCGCTCGTGTCGCGTACTCAGTAAGCTTACTCGTCTCTAAATCGTTCCGAATTGTCTCGCATCTGATCGCGTTCATATTCGCGCGGCGGTCAATTCGGTAATATCTCACACTGTATTATTTACTCAGTTAGTGCTAAGACATTGTGAACGTTAATTGTGTAGAGTCCGAGAGTCGACGCTAGTAACCCGCATCGCGACTGTCCGCTGCCTCGCGCCAAATTCCATCCGGCGTCCGCGTGCAAGATTTCCGCTCTCGCGAGAGTTTCTAGCAAGAAGCTCTTAATCAAGATTTCCGAACCGCGAAAAAAGGGCAGTAATTAACAGGACAAATTTAAGATTTCCGTCGGAGTCGCGATGCGGCTTAAAATAAAACGACTATCAAAAACAATCTGCACTCAAGTCTTTTCTAAAATCTGCTTGTCCTCCAGCGGATCTACGGATTCGCGTTACATACCGCTCATCTCTGAGCGTTTCTAAAGATTTGGGCGATCTCTTCGAGGTCGACTCCCGAACACTAGATATGTTTTATGTATATTGATATAATATTACAGATATTATATCACATAAAGGAAAAAGCTGAAATATGTAGTGTGATAAATAAGCATTAAATAAGTTAACAAATTTTTTTTTGTACTGAAGGATACTCATAACAACTTTCAGTCTCTCATGCATGGTTTAAGGTAAAAAACGCTTTTTTTATTTTATTCGAATATATTCCTGTCGATTTTCATCATATAAAAAAGTGTTACACACACATAACAATATATTAAAATTTATTGTTTTAAAGATTTAAATATAAAGTAGTAAATCTAACATTAAAATTCAATTTATTCCATATATAATCGCATGTTAGATTAAAAAAAATCACAATTCCATATTACTTTTGCTTATTGCAATTTATTTTTATTTTTATATATATATATATATATATATATATATATATATATATATATTGTAACAGCAGGGCCGTTACTACGGCCGTGGTATATAAAAATATATATACAGGGTGGTCCATTTAAAAGAGCCAGTCAAATATCTCGAAAAATATGGAAGATACGGAAAAACGTTTCAGACAACAGTTGTTTGGTTCGAAGGGGGACATAAGATGGTGCCATTGATGTGACCTTGGATAGTCATTTGAAGGTCACATTTAGGTCACTTTCAGTTTCCTAAATGGAAATCCCTATTTTTCATTACATATTCTTATAGCTTATGTCGAGAGCTTTCCAAAACACTATAATAAAGTATTTTTTCATTAAGTACTTTTTGAGTTATTTTATATTTTAATCTGACATATTTTGATATAAAAATTAAAATATCTCGTAAAATATTTAGTTTTTGACAATCTTACCGTAATACTTTTATGTAGAGAATGAGACAAATCAATTAGTGTAAAGAAAAAAACAAATAATTGTTTTAAAAAATACATTATAAATACATTATAAATAATTACATACTTTTTCTTAAAAACAATTATTTTTTTTTACTAATTGATTTGTCTCATTATTCTGTACATAAAAGTATTACAGTAAGATTATCGAGAACTAAATTTTTTACGAGATATTTTATTTTTTCTATCAAAATATGTCAGATTAAAATATAAAATAACTCAAAAAGTACTTAATGAAAAAATACTTTATTATAGTGTTTTGGAAAGCTCTCGACATAAGCTATAAGAATATGTAATGAAAAATAGGGGTTTCCATTTAAGAAATTGAAAGTGACCTAAATGTGAACTTTAAATGACTATCCAAGGGCACATCAATGGCACCATCTTATGTCCCCCTTCGAACCAAACAACTTTTGTCTGAAACGTTTTTCCGTATCTTCCATATTTTTCGAGATATTTGACTGGATCTTTTAAAATGGACCACCCTGTATATCTATACGCACGGCTCGCTTACTTCACCCCGCTCAACCCATCCCGCTTTCTCATTCTACGCAAGCGCTATCTCTCTCGCGATGCCCCACGCGGAACCGACTCCCACCGCCGGACCGACAACGCATAGTGGGAACGCCGGCCGGGTATATAAGGCCGGCCGGCCGAAATACCGAGACCAGATCCCATCCTGCGATCCGACTCCTGACACCGACCTGACCAGTACCTACTACCTCTCGGGGCTAAGGTTTCGCTTAGCTCTGCCGGGTTTCGCCGGCTCTCTCTATCTTAGGGGATGAGGTTTCGCTCAGCCCTGTCGGGTTTCGCCGACTCCTATCACCACTCCTGGGGCTAAGGTTTCGCTTAATCCTGTCGGATTTCGCCGGCTCCTAGCACCAGTCCGGGCTGAGGTTTCGCTCAGCCCTGCCGGGTTTCGCCGGTTTCCGTTGCCAAGGCAGGGCACGACGTGACACTACGGCCCTACCTGCAATACCCAGCCGCCTAGCCTGGCACTAGTTCCTAAGCTGCATGTAAATACCGCGCCGTAGTAATAAGCATGTTATTAACAAGTCCGCTAGCTATAACTGCGCCGTAGTACTAAGCCTATTAGCAATAAGCCCGTTAGTAATAAGCCCACTAGTTATAACCGCCGTAGTTTTAAGCCGCGTGTAATCTGACATATTTGGTATAAAAAATAAAATATCTCGTAAAATATTTAGTTTTCGATAATCTTACCGTAATACTTTTATGTACAGAATAATGAGACAAATCAATTAGTGTAAAAAAAATAATTGTTTTTAAGAAAAACTATGTAATTATTTACAATATATTTTTTTAAACAATTATTTGTTTTCTTCTTTACACCAGTTGATTTGCCTCATTATTCTGTACATAAAAGTATTACGGTAAGATTATCGGAAACTAAATATTTTACGAGATATTTTATTTTTTATATCAAAATATGTCAGATTAAGATATAAAATAACTCAAAAAATATTTAATGAAAAAATACTTTATTGTAGTGTTTTGAAAAGCTCTCGAAATAAGCTACAAGAATATGCAATAAAAAATGAGAGGTTCCATTTAAAAAACGGAAGGTGACCTTCAAATGACCTTGAAAATGACCTTTAATGTCAAATCCAAGGTCACTATTAGATAGCCCCCTTTGTTCCCTACAACTTTTATCCGAGTCGTTTTCCTTCAAACGTTGATCCTGAAAAGTTATGAGGGTGGAACTTTTAAAATGGGACATCCTGTATATTTTCTTTTTTAGAGCAGACCATAAATCTCTCGGAGGACTCGGTACGAATTGATGGTTGGAAGCACTTTGGGAACCAAGTACTGGTTTATCTGCTTTGCCAGGTAGGCTTGATATACTGGATGTAAGTGGCGATGGAGACTAGGTTTATTTGTGCTGATCTAGGACCAGTAGGAAACGACTTGACAAAGGTAGACACATGCACATCATATTGATCATCTTATTTTTTAAACATTTTTATTGTTGAAAGTACATTGCCAGATGTGGCTTAATATTCTTATTTAAATTATTTTTCGTGATATGCAAATGCAAATCATTAAAGAGTTTCCACCTTCCTGTCGAGCGACGACAATGCGCAACGAAATGATTGGATGAGAAGTTCACGAGTGGCACCCGTTTGACCACGTTAATATTGACCACGGTCCCAATTGACCACGTTGAGATTGACCACGTTGATATTGACCACGTTGATATTGACCACGGTCCCGATTGACCACAGTCCCGATTGACCACGGTCCCGATTGACCACGGTCCCGATTGACCACGGTCCCGATTGACCACGGTCCCGATTGACCACGGTCCCGATTGACCACGGTCCCGATTGACCACGTTGATATTGACCACGGTCCCGATTGACCACGTTGAGATTGACCACGTTGATATTGACCACGGTCCCGATTGACCACGGTCCCGATTGACCACGGTCCCGATTGACCACGGTCCCGATTGATCACGGTCCCGATTGACCACGGTCCCGATTGACCACGGTTCCGATTGACCACGTTGATATTGACCACGGTCCCGATTGACCACGTTGAGATTGACCACGTTGATATTGACCACGGTCCCGATTGACCATGTTGATATTGACCACGGTCCCGACTGAAAAACAATGTAACACACACACACACACATGCGGGGTGGTGCAAGGGGGTCCTTCGGCCCCCCCCCTCCCGCACCCCCTCCGCCAGTCAGACACAATGGACCTCGCTTTACAACTTGCAAAGTACATGCCCTAGTAACGACATGTATTGATCCGTGGTCAATCGGGACCGTGGTCAATATTAACATGGTCAATATTAACGTGGTCAATATCAACGTGGTCAATCTCAACGTGGTCAATCGGGACCGTGGTCAATCGGGACCGTGGTCAATTGGGATTGTGGTCAATATCAACGTGGTCAATCGGGACCGTGGTCAATATAAACGTGGTCAATCGGGACCGTGGTCAATCGGGACCGTGGTCAATCGGGACCGTGGTCAATCGGGACCGTGGTCAATCGGGACCTTGGTCAATCGGGACCGTGGTCAATCGCAACGTGGTCAATCTCAACGTGGTCAATCGGGACCGTGGTCAATATCAACGTGGTCAAACGGGACACTCCCGAAGGTCACCACTCCGGTTAATCTAGGAAAGTAATTGTGGCAATTAGCAATAAATAGTAAATACATTTCATTTAATCGAACTGGGGACTGCTTGTAAGAGAAGAGCTATCAACTTTGATGTTGATTTGGTTTAGCATTCTGAATGTATATGTGTTATTTTTTCAGTGGTTCATAAAAGAGTATCATATTGCTCGACTAAATCAATAATTAAAAACATGTAATCCGAATAACTTTCACAATTTTATAATGAAATATATTTTAACAGAAACTAAAAACAAACTAACCTGTATGTAACCCATAATTCTTCCTCGACTTGGAGTCTGATGGTTGTCAGTAATTGTGTCAATTTACATTCCAGTCCGTTCTTTGCGATGCCCAAGCGTGTACGTGGACGAATATCTAAATCAATAAGAATGTGGAAATTTAACTTCTTCTGTAACAGTAATGTCTCTTTGCACTTTTAGCATTGCACATTGTAGAAATATGGCCGGAAATCTAATGCTTCTTCCAAAGCCCCTGTTACGTCCTGGCGATTCCATAATTCCTTCCTTCCGCGAAGTGTCGGCAATGATCGTCGATAGTTGAGACAAACGAATCGCTCAGTAAACAGACCAATGTAAGGGATCAGTGAAGAAACCATGTCGGTCTCTTCGAGATAAATAAAAATCAATAGATATCCCTTAGTAGAATTTGCCAGCGGAAAAGAGGCATCGACAAGATAATATAAAATTTTGTAACGAAATACCCAACAAACACAGCTGCATCAATAACAATATGAAATTTTCTAACGAAATACCCAACAAACACAGCTGCATCTATAATAATAAAAATTTTCCAACAAATATTCAATAAACATAGCTGCACTAATAGCAATAAAAATTATCATAGGAAAATAGGATCTTTTTCTAATCTGAACACGTGCAAGGAATCTTCGAACGAATATCGAACTCACCAATGGACGATCACCACGGGTAAAACGTGAAAAGTAGGAGAAACACCCCGCCTAACGAAGACACTGGCACATTTTTAATTTGCTAAGATTGAAGGATCCCCACTTCTACGCAAATTCAATTCGTCAAAGTTTTGGAAGATTCCCACTCTTAGAATTAGAATACGCCCTGAAAAGAATATTATAAAAAAAGAACTCGCGAACACATCACATCTCTTTTTTCTGTAACTCTCAATCCGAGTGCTCTTATTTCTGCAACTTTTAATCTGAGTACTCTTGCTCTGTGTTGTGACTCGCAAGTTAGTTGAGAAAACCAGTGTCTTCCAGTGGCGTCTCACCACCATTTGCATTCATCAACCGAAGGTCCGAAAGCACCACGAGACCTAGAGCCGAGGAAAAATCGCCGCTTCTTCATTATCGCATTTACAGCAAAATGAAAGCTTCAACTATTCAATTATTATGTATATAGGCGACTGAAACCTTAATATTTACACTGGTCCCGTAGTGAGAACCAGATCTGGGAAAAAATATATATATATCTGCCCATGAATCAAGTCCATCGCAGGATTCGGAAGGCATTGACGCGAGCGTTCGCGAATCTTACCGTTAAATTAAAAAGATTTAGGAGTAAGATTGACTCACTACACACAAGCTCACAACCTAGCAAAGTTACAACCTCCCCCCTTTCCCCTTACCATTTTTCTCTAAGCTACTTCCCAGTATATTCCTTTCTCTGAACCCTTTTCCTCCCCGAGATCATTCTCGTCATTATCTGCAATCCTCTTGAATAATTCACCCCCTTCTTCCCCGCAGTTTTCGGAATCAGACGATTTCGAAAGAGCTATAGAGGAGTTCTGCAAAGAATTACCTGATTTAGAATCAGATTCGTCCTACCAGGACTAAATTAAACTAAATTAAATCTCCTTTCACTCTCTATGATCCTTACTTCCTACCTCATTCACACACACGCACGCACGCACGCACGCACGCACGCACGCACGCACGCACGCCCGCACGCACGCACGCACGTGCATTCACCGAGTAATTATAATCAACAATATTTTATTTTTATTTTTTATATAATCATGTACATCCATCATTTATTTTAAAATATGAATAAATTCATACTTCGTTAATTTAAATAAAAGAATTACGCTTTATTAAACCCCCACTCATTCCTAGTCGGAAGATCGCACTTGGTCCCATCCCGCGTAAAAGAGATTAAATTCTGATGAAAAGGGACCACCGAAAGAACGTCTGAATAACCAGCGTAATAGCGACTCAGTCGTTTACCTGTTTTTCAGACCTGTCAGGTCGTTCAACCTGTTTCCAAACGCCACGAGACGTTTAACTTCGGGATAATAAAAGATAGTTGTTGCGTCCTTCCGTTGACTCATCCTTCCTCGAGTCTAGACGTAACATACTGTTCTTTAAATTTTGGGGGCTCGTCCGGGATCGTAATGTGCGATCTTTTAAACTGGAATGAGTAAAGGGACAAGAGGTACAGCTGATAAAGACGAAGCAAAACGAATATTTCAGCTTGCTCAGGAAACATACAATCGAACAAAAATTAACAAATCAGAAACACACCACACTTCTACTCCTAATAAATCCACTAATAAAGACATTAATTTTTCATTTAACGAAACGGTAATTGAAAAAGATTTTGAAAAAAGATTTAGCGAAACTAACTTCGCCGATTAAATTATTAATGATTAAATTATTTTATTGAGGGATGTGAAGAAGCTAAATCTATGTTGCCTAGTGAGGCTGAACCACAGTTTACCAAAATAATAAGAACTAGGATAATAGGTGAGGCTCGCCGAACTATACAAGACCAAGATTTTAATAGCGTTTCCAAATTAACTAAATATTTAAAACAAATTTACGGACCAGCAAAAAACGTTTATCAATTACAAGGGGAATTGGGTTGTATATATCAAAATAGGGATGAAGATGTAATAACTTATGCAAATAGAGTAAAAATTATCGGGAAACAAATTTTAGAAGCATATAGAAGTTCGGGAAACGTGACATCTGACCAAAATATTAAAACATCATTAGAACAGGACATGTGCAAGTGTTTTATTAGAGGGCTAAAACCAGAAATTGAGCAAAGAGTTGCAAGAAATTTATTAGATGTACAAGAAACTGCAGCCGACGCTATAAGGATAGAGAGAGAGCTCCGAGCAATGACAAATTTACGACAGGGAATAGATAGCATTTCAGGTAGACAGAAAACTAACAATGTAAAAGAAATTTGTCAAATCTGCTATAAGGAAGGACATGTAGGTAGTAATTGCAGAAAATATTTACAATCCTCTCAGCAAGCTAACAACCAGACTGATTTAGGAACCGCAATATTAGTTTGTCAAATTTGTAAAAAACGTGGACATGGAACAGAGAAATGTCGTTTCCGCGATCCACAAATCCGCCGACAAGTAAACGTAGTTCAGGGAAGAATAATAACGTGCCAATTATGCTTAAAATCTGGTCATGATGCAAAATCTTGCCGACAGAATAATACAACTAATAACAATTAAATTTCGGTAATTTGTCAATGGTGCGAAAGACCCGGCCATTCTGCAAATAATTGCTGGAAGAAACAAAATGAATGGAACTGCTACTTTAGATGAAGAGGCGGAAGTACCGACTTTGCGCCTAAAACCATTGGGCGAATTATTAGATGACCATGTTTCAAAACCCGAGGTTCTAAACAGTCCAGAAAAGCCAATGAATAAGGAAAAAAAAGAAACCACTTACGGAACATTTATACATATTAAATACGATTATGAAAATTATATGAATATTGGAAATGAAAGTGAAAATGAAGATGAAGAAAATATTAATATCAAGGAAATCAAGTATGAAGACAAAGAAAAAACCTTAAATCAAGAAGAAAATAAAAATAAAAATAAAATTAAAAATGAAGACAAGATAAAAAATAAAACTGAGAGAAAAATACAAAAATGAACAATTCAAAAATCCTTGGAGAGGGAAGTTACCAAACCTCTCCTAAAAATTTAATTAATTTAAAAACCCTCGAAGAGAGAAATTACCAATCCTCTCAAGAAGGGAATAATTCTAGGATTCCGGAGGGAAATTTCCAAACCTTGTCAGAAAATCCTAGCTCCGTCGATTGCGAGGAGGGAAATTATCAAACCTCGCTACGTATTTCGGCAAAACCTCATTCCAAAAAGGGGAGAAGTCCTTTATCCTCCCTGGATATCAAATTTCCTAAGGTTGGATTATTTAAAGAAGAAAATGATAATAAATTAAAAACCTCTCAAGTTACAATAAAAGACCTCCTTGAAGAGGCTCAAAAATATAATTTAAATATTAAAAAATCGAATCAACGAAATCTAAAAAATAAAAATAAACCGTCTTCAAAAATCCTTACATCCTTGTTGAATAAATCTCAAGAAATTTTAGAAAAATTTATGCGAAAACGCAAAACAAGATATAAAACAAAACAAGAAGTTGAAAATTATGATTTGCATAATTGTCTAACAATCTCCAAAGAAAAAAGAAAGAATCGACCCGCCGAAATCATAGAATCATTGCGATTAGAACATTTAAATGAAACAGAAAGAAAAAGCATTATAAAATTAATAACGGACAGTCAAGATCGATTTCATATTCCTGGAGAAAAATTAACCGCAATTCACGTATTACAACATCGAATACCTACTACAGATGACCAACCAATAAACACTCGTCAGCATCGATTTTCGCAAATTCATAAAGAAGAAATAAACAGGCAGGTAGAAGAACTGTTAGAAGGAGAAATTGTAAAACACTCACAATCGCCATATAACACGCCTATATGGATTGTACTTAACAAAGAAGACTCCAAAGGAAATAAACGATGGAGAATGGTATCAGATTTTCGCGCTTTAAATGATAAAACTATCGGAGATGCATATCCTCTACTGAATATCGTCCACATATTAGACCAATTAGGAGGAGCTCGATATTTTTCAGTATGCGATTTAGTATCTGGATTTCATCAAATAAAAATGAACCGCGAAGATGGTCATAAAACAGCTTTCACTACTCCTTTTGGACATTACGAATTTGACCGAATGCCGTTCGGTCTAAAAAATGCTCCCGCTACTTTCCAGCGCCTAATGGACTTAGTATTAACTGGGTTACAAGGCAAGAAATTATTCGTTCATATGAACGATATCGTTATCTATGCAACATTTTTAGAACACGAAAGAAAATACAATGCTTTAATGGAATGTCTTCGAGAAGCTAATTTAAAATTACAGCCAGACAAATGCGAATTTTTAAAAACGGAAGTAACTTATCTGGGACATGTAATCAGTAAAGACGGAGTAAAACCAGATCCGAAATAATTAGAAGCGGTACGATTTCCAAGATCTAAAACACCTAAAAATATTAAACAATTTTTAGAACTTGCAGGATATTACAGACGTTTTATATCAAATTTTTCAAAATTCGCCAAACCATTAACAAATTTGTTAAAAAACGATACCCGCTTCGAGTGGACATCCGTGCAGGAAGAATCTTTTGAAATTTTAAAACAAAAACTATGCGAAGAACCAGTACTACAATATCCAGATTTTTCCAAACCATTTATTTTAACGACCGATGCTTCAGGAATAGCCGTTGGAGGAATATTATCACAAGGAGAGATAAATAAAGACCAACCGATAGCATACACCTCACGAACCTTAACAAATAACGAATTAAAATACGATACATATGAAAAAGAAGCACTGGCTATTGTATATGGCGTTAAACATTTTCGACCATATTTATACGGAAGGAAATTCACTTTAATTACAGATCATAAACCTTTGATGTGGTTTAAAAACGCACAAGACGCGAATATGCGAATACTCCGTTGGAGATTAAGATTGGCGGAATATGATTACGATGTTGTATATAAAGCTGGCAAAACTAACGTAAATGCAGACGCATTATCAAGAAATCCTATAAATATCGAAGAAATAGATTGTAAAATTATAAAAAACAAGAAACTTTTAAACCCAGATAACCGTAAAGATGCACAATTAATTGCCGAACTATTAGAAAAATCCGATAGCGAAGAAGAAGAAGAAGAAGATGACGATTTCCATTTATATCTTTCCGATATCGAAGAAAACGAAGAAATAATACCTTAAAGCGATTTATTAAATAACAATAACGATACTCTTCCATTTACACCTACAGAATTAAACGAACCAGATTATTTATCAATTAAAAAGCTTTAATACATGATCCTCCTAAACAAAATAAAATTCAAACAAGAAGCCAAACTGCAAGACAAAATATTGACGAATTGCATAGCGACGGAGGAGAGATTGAAGAGATTGAAGAAAGAAATGATCCGCCTGATAAAAATTCTGACAGTGAAAAAGAAGACAAAAAGAAAATGAACAAGACATTATTAATAAAAATTTAAAATCAAGAAAAACGAAACCCGCATTTATTGAAAATAGAATAATTCATGGTAACGTCATAAACTCTCGAGAATTATTATTTTTACGAAAAGATAACATAGTATTATATATTTCGTCGACATCCAGGGAAGATCTTTAGATACAGGCTCACAAAAACTTTTCGAACGAAATGAGCTTCCAAACCTAGGATCTCTTGTTCTAGGAAAGATCAAGGCCATAAAACATAAAAACCATTATCATGTGGCTTTACCTGTCAGTGAAGAACAAGGAGAAGGCCCTACGGCTACTCTTAATCAAATTATTAAAATTTTTACAGACTTACGAAAAAAAACCGAAGATTTAAAATTAGAAACACTTAGTATTGCAAAAACTGAATTTATTAATAACGTTCCATGGAATGATGTCAAATCACATATACAATCAATATTCACCGACGCTCCTACTAAAGTTATTATTTTCCACGGACTACTTAAATATCCACCGAAAGATTTACGTTCCGTTATAATCAGTGAAATGCATTGCTTACTAACGGGAGGACACCGGGAAGTCACAAAAACTTATAACCGAATAAAACATAATTATTACTGGGAAAACTTGAAAGCAGATGTTCAACGGTATATACAGCAATGTTTATAATGTCAATTGAAAAAACTTGTACGAGTAAAAACGAAGCAACCAATGATAATCACAGACACACCAAGATCTTTTTTTTTTATAAAGTAGCCATGGATATCGTAGGCCCTTTATTACTTAAAACCAAAAGAGGAAACGAATATATCTTAACATTACAAGACCAACTAACTAAATTTTGCATGGGAGTACCATTACCGAATCAAACTTCCGAAACCATCGCAGAAGCTTTTGTAAATCGATTTATTTGCGTACTTGGAGCACCAAAAGCAATATTAACGGATCAAGGCAGAAATTTCCTTAGCAATCTAATAAAGAAAATTGCAAAATTATTTATACTTCGCAAGTTTCGCACAACAACCTTCCATCCTCAATCAAACGGATCATTATAAAAATCACATCACGCATTAGGCGAATATTTAAAACGATACGCGAATGAACAAAAACAATGGGATAAATGGATTAGTCTTGCCATGTTTAATTATAATACGAGCGTACATGAAGCAACAAAGCATACTCCATATGAGCTGGTTTTTGGAAAGATAGCACGTGTTCCATCGAACGAACTTTTACCTCCTGGGGATAAATTTGCAAATTACGATGAATATTTAATAAATCTTGTCTATCAACTTCACGCAATTCAGGGAAACGCACGCGATAATATCATTCAGGCGAAAATTAGATCAAAAAATTATTACGATAGAAAAATCAACCCACAAAACCTTTAAACCGGGAGATTAAGTATTTTTATTAAAGGGTCTAAAACCAGATAAATTCGGAGGTCAATATACTGTGCCTCACGAAGTTCTAGAAATCTTGAATAAAAATAATGTAAAAATTAGAATGAAAAAGAATAGTCGAATTGTACATCCCAATCGCTTACGAGTTTCATACATTAAACCTATGCCAAATGATAGTTCCAAATAATAATAATGTACTTTCAGATGGACCTCGACATAAAGCCCGAATCACACTAGCGGCTCGCGGCTGCGATTGCGATTGCCACAGCCAACCAGATAGCACCAATTGCAAGTATGATTGGAGCGTAGCAAATCACAAACGCAATCGCAATCGCAATCGCAGCCGCGAGCCGCTAGTGTGATTCGGGCTTTAAGCGACTAGTTGTGATACTGGTAGTGCTAATAATTAAATTTTATCAGACTCATGGAATAATAGGGTACGACTGTGGATCTCCTTCAGCAAACCTAACAACCTTATTTTTATTAACTATCGAAGAATGTGATATACCACCACAAAATGTCAAACGTGAACAAGCATATATACAATTACTCCAAGTTAACGAGTTCGAGTCAGTGAAAGTAATACAGTGTAAAGTTAAAATCGACCGACTAATTAAGAAATGCGGAATGTTCTCTCACACCATGGATGTCTACAATGATTCATACATAGAAGAAATACCCCGTGATATATGCAGGCGAATGCACGATTACGGTACTTATCAAATGGGAAGTACTTACATAACTGACTTAAAATCAAATCAAACCACAACACGTCCAACAACACTCGCCGGCAACGTAGACAATGACGGAGAGTGTATCGGAGGAGCGTATTCCGATCCCTATGGAACATGGACAGATGTAATCGTACTCGCAAGCGTAAGAATTACGCTACAAGATTATGTAGCAGATGTAAAAATAAACACTAATCGAGTGCAGCTCAGGTCTGGCGTAGCATGTAAATTTGGCTCCACACATTGTATCGATGTAGAGGGAGTAGATACGTACTGGGATCCCGTACCTACCGATACATGCAGACTCTATAACTTCGGTATATTATTCGAAGGATACGCGTACAAAATAGTTGATAACGATAAAGATCATTCTCAAACAGTTCACTCTTTAACCACACAAGATACAATATTTGCATTGACTAGCAAAGGAAAATATAATACGTGTGGGTATTCATTAATAACAACAGAGCATCCTAAATTACTAATTTTTGAGACCGTACGCGGTACCACTGTCTTTAAAAAGCAATCCGGCATCTCAAATCTCGATATCTTTACCTATATGAATTCTAAATTCGTATATGTGGAGAAACATGTCCGCACTCAAATAAATGAACTTTACAGAAACTTATTATTACACCAATGTAAATTAGAAAAACGAATGTTGCATAATGCATTAGCCATAGCGACTCAAGCACCTGACATTTTTGCATATCACCTAATGAAGGGACCTGGATATATGGCCCCTTTAGCAGGGGAAGTAATTCACATAATCAGATGTGTACTAGTGGATGTAAAACTCGCATAAACAAAGGAATGTTACGATCAATTACCGTTAATCCGAGAAAATTGAACACATTTCTTAACGCCTCAAACTCATATATTATTACAACAAGGAACGCAGACGACATGCAATCCATTTGCACCTGCCATGTACCTCTTAGGGGATTCATGGTACAAATTTATACCTAACCCGGTAGATACTTTACCACCGACGATTATGAAACCATTAATCAGGTCCTACTTGGAAGTACCTGGATCATTCGCCACTAGTGGCATATATTCTGAAGGAGAATTAAAGGATCTCAGAGACCATATAATGTTTCCGGCCGAACGACCGTCAGTGCTCAACACCGTAGCAAGAGGAGTGATGGGAAGATCCACTTCTCTACATGGGGGCTCCATTTCCAATTTATTGGACAAAGCATCAATGGAAAAGATAGCCGCTTCCGCTTGGAAAAAATTCTGGAATAAGTTCCTATTTTTCAGCAATATCAGCGCCGGACTACTCGGCATATATCTAATTGCAAGAGTTTCCAAGTTAATATTAGACACAATTGTGCATGGATATGCCTTACATACCGTGTACGGATGGTCAATATATTTACTTGGAGCGATCTGGGATTCTCTTACAAATCTTTTATTACATCTGGGAAGACGGAGGCGACCCGAAAGATTACAGCCGAGCCCACCACCACCACCGCCAAGCGCACCGCAGGAAGATAATAAAGCAATAAACCTCACTAAACAACAGACCCATAACACAATGGAAGTGAACGCGGTATATCCTCTGCTACGACCGGAAGAAAACTCTACTTATACGTTAGAGATAAGAGAATAAAAATAAAAAGTTATATAATATATATATATATTTTTTTTATAATAATAAAACAACTATAACAACAATAACAAAAAAAAAGGGGAGGAAAAATAATTAACCATTAAAACGTTTTTTTTTTCTTTCTTTCCTCACCCTCTCCATCAACTTTGAAGATGAACTCCTTTTAAACCTTTCTCAATTACATGAAACAGTTTTAACCATTTTAGAAATGGAAATCAAGAGTATCGACACCCATCATTTAACCCGCGGACGTTTAGAAGTGCGGATAACTCGCGCGGAATCTCCGTCACTTTTTTGGGTCCAATTAAAAAACGGTGAAAAGGATTTGACGGAACTCATTGAAGAACTTAATTTTCGGATAGACCGACGCGGACAATACCTCCACTTGTACCCACAAGACTTGAAAGAAAACGAACCGTGTGCAGTCAGAGTAAAGGACATCTGGCAACGCGGCATCATCATTAAAGTCAACAGGGTGACATTCATGGTCAAAATCTCTAAGAGACTGGGGGATGACAATATGGAAACCAATGGGGCAAGTATATCTTCTAGAAGACCGGTTCCGAGAATTGTCGTGGCAAAGCGTCAAATGCGGCCTGGCCTATACGGGCCCTGTAACCACAACTACAGAATGGCCCGAAAAAACAAGACAATTATGCAAGATTCTTGCAGCCCAACAAGAAGGATGGATACAAATTGTCCGTCCTCTTGGTGATAGAGCCGCTATGGTAAAACTAGCGATATATAACGAACATACCGATCGGGGTTATAATTTACGAGACTGACTAGTACAGCTAGGACACGCTCAACTAATTGATGATGTCACAACAAACATATTCCCCGCAGTATAAGATGGAAGAGGATCTCTCAGTATCAATTAAGATTACATAAAATACATATACACACTGTTCGGGAGTCGACCTCGACGAGATCGCCCGAATCTTGAGAGAGACGCTCAGAGATGAGCGAGAAGCGGTGTGTAACGCGAATCCGTAGATCCGCTGGAGGATAAGGAGATAGAGAAAAGAATCGAGTGCAGATTGTTTTAACTATTCGTTTATTTAGAATAAGAGGAGCGAGCGACGTCACGTGTTCCGCGAATCCGACGGATATCTTCAAAATGTCCTGTTAATGACTGCCTTCGGACGCGAGTCGGAAATCTTGCAGAGCTTCTTGCTAGAGGCTCTCGCGAGAACGGATATCTTGCACGCGGACGACGGATGTTGCTTGGCGCGAGGCAGAGGACATTCGCGATGCGGTTAACGAGCGTCGACTCTCGGACTCCACAGAATTAACGTTCACGATGTCTTAGCACTAGTTGACTGAATTGAAGAATACAGTTTGAGATATGACCGAATTGACCGCCGCGCGAATATGAATGCGATTGTATGGCGAGACAATTCGGACCGAATTTGAGATGAGTGAGCCTACTGCGTACGCGACACGAGCGAGAATAAGACACGAAAGAATATCATACGAGAAATGATGATATTCGAAACTATGATCGATTACTATCGACCAGCTCGAATCGTTGTCTTAGGCAGACTAAATCGACCGACCGCGGAAACTCGCGCTCTGCCGATCTGAATAATAAGTTTTTCTGATTTCGAACCTTCGAGAACTTGCTGTTTGTCACAGCTTTTCATTCTAAGAAGAATGCGATCACGCACCGAGCGGGTGACCGCGACGCTGTTTGTTCTCGCTCGTGTTTTATTTTCTGAGGTAATCGTTTTAATATAACGGCGAAATTTAGAAACGAAATTTTAATGTTTCAATTTTGAACACACACATATATATTCTATAATATTAATAATAATTTTTTTTTATTATATATAATAACAAATATATATATATATATATATATATATATATATATATATATATCACAATAATAGTAATAATTAGCTTCTATAATTAACTAAAAAAAAAAAATATATATATATATATTTACAATTTTACTATGCTACATATTTTATAATATCACCGTATTTTTATTTTTACATTAATTAACTAATAAAACTTCTCTGACACTTTAGATCATTATTACCTGACCAGCGATTGCAAAAAGGGGATGTCAACTAATATCAGCAAGCTAAAGAGAGAGATACATACATGTATAACATGTCATAGAAAAAAAAATTATTCCAGCATTTGGCGATCGACAAGTCAGCATTGCATATCCATCAGCAAATCTACCTTTAACTCAGCATCCGGACAAATAAAGCCTGGACATTTTACTATGGGATCCAACATGATATCACAATTAATGGCCAATTACTCACAGTAAATGAGAATTCAAGCCAAGCATCGAGACCCTTCCTGACAAGCTGCACCTGCGTTGTCCGGAGGACAATGATAACCAGAGAAAAAAATGGGAAGAAGAAAGAAAAGAATATCCTATCTCTCTCACAGGACAATAAAACCTCCAGCCGAAGACCCAAAATTATCAATATTGGTCAGGTAAACGCTATGACATATATACAGTTTCACCTTTTTTTACGCCATAAAATGGGAACGCATAAGAAAAGATAGTTTTGCATTAGAATTATATATAAAAATATAATAATTAACTAAAAATGTAAAAGAAGGACGAAAGAAAGAAGGAAGGGGTTTTGGTGGTCGCCTTCTCTTTCCTCCTTCTTAATAAACAAATCAGCATGCACGAAACCACATGCAATTTACGATATTTTAGTTACCCGCGAAAAAAAGGAATCCATCTCCTTTTTTCTGCAAATGTTGGGTTTTTCCCCAACATTTGTCTAAGGCCGGGGTGTTACGTCCTGGCGATTCCTCGATTCCTTCCTTCCGCGAAGTGTCGGCAATGATCGTCGATTGGTGAGACAAACGAATCGCTCAGTAAACAGACCAACGTAAGGGATCGATGAAGAAACCATGTCGGTCTCTTCGAGATAAATAAAAATCAATAGATATCCCTTAGTCGAATTTGCCAGCGGAAAAATAAAGAGGCATCGACAAGATAATATAAAATTTTCTAACGAAATACCCAACAAACACAGCTGCATCAATAACAATATAAAATTTTCTAACGAAATACCCAACAAACACAGCTGCATCTATAATAATAAAAATTTTCCAACAAATATTCAATAAACACAGCTGCACTTATAGCAATAAAAATTATCATAGGAAAATAGGATCTTTTGCTAATCTGAACACGTGCAAGGAATCTTCGAACGAATATCGAACTCACCAATGGACGATCACCACGGGAAAAACGTGAAAAGTAGGAGAAACACCCCGCCTAACGAAGACACTGGCACATTTTTAATTTGCTAAGATTGAAGGATCCCCACTTCTGCGCAAATTCAATTCGTCAAAGTTTTGGAAGATTCCCACTCTTAGAATTAGAATACGTCTCAAAAAGAAGATTATAAAAAAAGAACTCGCAAACACATCACATCTCTTTTTTCTGTAACTCTCAATCCAAGTGCTCTTATTTCTGCAACTTTCAATCTGAGTACTCTTGCTCTGTGTTATGACTCGCAAGTTAGTTGAGAAAACCAGTGTCTTCCAGTGGCGTTTCACCACCATTTGCATTCATCAACCGAAGGTCAGAACGCACCACGAGACCTAGAGCCGAGGAAAAATCGCCGCTTCTTCATTATCGCATTTACAGCAAAATGAAAGCTTCAACTATTCAATTATTATGTATATACGCGACTGAAACCTTAATATTTACACTGGTTCCGTAGTGAGAACCAGATCTGGGAAAATATATATATATATATATATGTCGGCCCATGAATCAAGTCCATCGCAGGATTCGGAAGGCGTTGACGCGAGCGTTCGCGAATCTTACCGTTAAATTAAAAAGATTTAGGAGTAAGATTGACTCACTACACACAAGCTCACAACCTAGCAAAGTTTCAACCTCCCCCATTTCTCCTTACCATTTTTCTCCAAGCTACTTCCCAGTACATTCCTTTCTCTGAACCCTTTTCCTCCCCGAGATCATTCTCGTCATTATCTGCAATCCTCTTGAATAATTCACCCCCTTCTTCCCCGCAGTTTTCGGAAGCAGACGATTTTGAAAGAGCTATAGAGGAGTTCTGCAAAGAATTATCTGATTTAGAATCAGATTCGTCCTACCAGGACTAAATTAAACTAAATTAAATCTCCTTTCACTCTCTCTCTATGATCCTTACTTCCTACCTCATTCATACACACACACACACACACACACACACACACACACACACACACACACACACACACACACACACACACACACACACACACACACACACCCCCACACCCACACACACACCCACACACACACCCACCCACACACACACCCACACACGCGCGCGCGCGCGCGTTTTATTTTTGTTTTGTTTAATTAATTAAAACTTTATATATTGTATTAACCAGTCAGAACCTAAAATTTAACGATAGAATCTTTCCCTTACATTCTGACTGATGCCCTCCGCATTAATGTAACACCCGCAAACTACACACACACACACACACACACACACACACACACGTGCATTCACCGAGAAATTATAATCAACAATATTTTATTTTTATTTTTTATATAATCATGTACATCTATCATTTATTTTAAAATATGAATAAATTCATACTTCGTTAATTTAAATAAAAGAATTACTCTTTATTAAATCCCCACTCATTCCTAGTCGAAAGATCGCACTTGGTCCCATCCCGCGTAAAAGAGATTACATTCTGATGAAAAGGGACCACCGAACGAACGTCTGAATAACCAGCGTAATAGCGACTCAGTCGTTTACCTGCTTTTCAGACCTGTCAGTTCGTTCGACCCGATTCCAAACGCCACGAGACGTTTAACTTCGGGATAATAAAAGATAGTTGTTGCGCCCTTCCGTCGACTCATCCTTCCCCGAGTCTGGACGTAACACACCAAAACTTTTTTTTTCAATTTTTTTATGATTCGTATCTAGATACGGCATTGAGTAAGATTGACCAATGCATCCAGAACAATTTTCAGTGACATATACACTGGGATATGAGTCAAGGGTTCTTTTCACAACATTTGCGATACTGTCTAAGGCATTCATGGAATACGATAGTATCCGATTGGTCGTATGTACTTCAGGGATGCAAGGATATCTCAAATGTTTCAAAAGCATTGCTCTCTTTAGATAAATCTCCTTTGTGAGTCCGGTATTAATCAGGGTTCAAGTGAATTGCAATATTGCGTTGGATGATTTTTCTAACATTTGTGCGTATTTCGGATCATCCAAAGCACCCGTCATGATGATATGTATAAGCGAATCAAAAGCACATGTGGATTTTAAAAAAACTTTAACTTCATCTATCTTCAATGGTAATTTGCAAATCCCACCATTCAATAGAAGAGAAGATTTTTTCGTATTTGCGGTAAGAAGATTTCTTTGTCGAACTTCTGGATATAGCTCGTAGTACTTGGTTTTCTTTTTTTTTATTTTCAGATCATTATCGCAACTTTGTGGAATTTCTGAAAATGTCGGAGCACGTTCGCTCATTTCAAGTACTGTTTTTCCATGTAAATTGAATTCAACTTAGCTCATCGAATTTGCAATCGTGTGCTGCAATGTGCTGCAATCTTGCCGTATATTCATTTCTGAATTTTTACAATATGAATGATCGGATAATGATTCTATGCTGGATTGAATACCACTATTTTCGGTACAGTGTATTTGTGTACTCGTTAAGATTGGCACCTTGAAAGATTCTGTCGATTCATCTATCAAATAAACAGCATAGCCGATATCTTCATTTCATGCTTTTCCTCGCAAGTTCTCTTGTGCCATCAAATCTGAATCATTCATATTGAGAACGACTTTGCTCTTAACTGATGGATTTTGATTACAGTCAGGAATACTTTGCCCAGTAGTCTGTTTTAAATTAGTAGTGTTGGTTGTAATGAGATTTTTCATTTGTATATCGTTAAATGCATGAGTTCTTTGGTTGAAAGTAATTACTTTTTGAAAAAAAGTACTGTTTGACCAAGTATATCGCGAATATGACTTTTTATAAACTTATCGACACGAAGTGACGGTGGTGTATTTTAAAGAATTTTTGTTTTAAGATCATTAAAATATCCTTCCACATAACTTGAGCTAGCATGTAGAGTATCATAAGAAATTGTCGCACTGGTCCAAAAAGAAAATTCTTTGGCTAAATTAAAAAGTCGTTCAATGAAATCGGGCAAATAAAATGGGTTCAGATTTTTCCCAACATGTAGGGCCATTGTGGCCTGTTCCTTTCGCCGCTGCAACCATGCCAATAGGGAATCCGCCTGGGCAAATTCGTTTGAATTAGATTTTAATTGGCATGGATCAAACCCTTCAGGTTTGTTCACGTCAAATTCATCACCATTATATTTTTCCTTGACATCCTGAAAATCTATCTTTATATTACGATCAGCAATGAATTCTTCTAATTACTTCTTTGCTTTTCTCGGTGTCTGTACTCCACAGATATCTATTTTCGAATCTTCATGGGATTGGAGCCCTACTACGCAAGTGAGAATGAAAATTTTTTTGAATTCAAAAATTGATTGTGAATCGACCATAAGAGATACACACCGAACAAAAAACTCTTTAATACATGTTTACCGTACTGTCTCGAAACATTTCCAGCGACAAATCATATGAGTCAAATGTGCAACGTCAATCCTTATCAATGTCTGCGGTTTGTTAATTGGCTGATGAATGTTAACGGCGATCACAAAACATGTCTCAATATATAATTTTATTACAATTATTAAACGCAAGGCACAAGCCTGAAATTAGAGCTCTTGAATAATCACTGACTGTCACTTTTGGTTTGGGTGCACTTGCACGAATCCATTGCATAAGCCAGTATGCTATGAATTCAGTGCTGTGCGTTTCAGACAGCATTTGATACACAGATAATATCGTATTCTCAAAGTTAACTACAATCGAATAAAGAAATATGTGTCCACTGTTTTGACCTTCGCTCTGAACCAATTTTTTCACAAGGCTACCAGTTGAATCCAAAATGATTGTAGCTTCATCGCGCTTTACTAGACAGTATTCTTTATACGCGTTCATTTCAGCTGGTGAGCTATAAAAAACAAAGAACGGCCTCGAACCTACTGCATGTATTAAACCTGCATACTCTTCGGTTAATGAGAAATTGTCTATCGTTCGTATGACATCTCTTCCATCTTCTTGCTGAACGTTCAGAATCCGTGTATTTTTCTTTTTTTTGCATTTCTTAAGACTGCATCGTTGGGTATAAAGGGAGGGACAATATCACCATGCTTCATGTATAGCTGTACCTGTTCCCTTTGCCATTTTTTGCAGCCCTTTGTTTTCAAATCATCTTGTACTTTTGATCATAATTTGCCATTTAATGGTCTCGTCACCGTTTCATGGAAGATATTTCGCATATCACAAGTTTTGACTTGAAGATGCAAACCATTATCATTGATGTGTTTTTCGCCATATGCGATTTTATTACCACATATTTGGCTTTTGCATGATCCTTGTATTTTCAAATTGTACAAGCTTTCATCTGCTGTCAAATGTACATCCGCTCTCTTGAATACAAAGGCACAAGAAAATTTGTGTTGTTTCCACATAGCAATGCTTATGATGTTTGTCCATACACCTTTAGTTAAAATGTATTTTTTTCGTCTCCCATATTGAACTGTGGCATTCGGCTTCATTGCTGCCCATTCTCCTTCTGCCAGAGTCAAATCAAATTCCAACAATGGTGCCAAACATGTATTGTTGTTAAAGTCCGCTGAGTCTATTCCATCTGTTCCATCACAGATTGCAGAATCATTGATAGAATTTGAGTTATCGTACCATGAACACTCTTGCTTTAGTAACAATACCTCGTTGATCTTCTCGAACAGCTACGTAGACATCATGTGCAGTCCACTTACCATTCATTTCCTATACTCATATCAATCCACACTTTCGACGAGTATGGTGGAAAATCATTTGTGGTGAAATTGTGGTGTAGCAAAATTTTTAACCACACGGACAGCATCTTTCACAGAAACCTTTGCCACACGGGGCATATTGCAATAGCAAATTCCTGCAATAAATTAACTGGTGATTAAAATGGCATATTACTATAATTAAGTACAAAGCAAAGATTATATAAACGAAATAATAATGACTGCACTATTTTGTGAAACAGTTTTTTAGTTTGGATGTGACAGTGTTTTTGCATTAAAATAATTAAAATAACACTATTTTGTATAAGAGTTCTTTTATAGTAAAAGACGCTTATGCGCGTGCATTTGGCGCTTTTTTCACTTTTTTTTAAAAAAGGTAATTTTATAGCAGTTATATCATTTCTTTTTTTTTAATGTGTCATATACATGTTTTGCTACTATACTCATGTTTACGAACAGTCAGATAAAATTAATATATCCATTATATTTCTGAATTATAAAAAGCAACCCTTTTATTTCTTTGATTTCTATTGAACAATATCTATTTGTACATCCTTTTTTTAAAAAATTATTATCATTAAAATTAAAATATATTATTATATGCTTGTGCTATGCTATAAATTGTTTGATTAATCCGTCTTGTATCTTGATTATATATCAAAAACGAAAGATGTAAAAAGAAATCCAGTGTATTCAAATGCATTTGTCAAAGGATTGTCATCATATAGTTATTTGTCATGCATCATATGCAATTATAGGTATAAGTAATATTGGTGAAACACAGTCTGTGTGTGCAATTAAGTCTTATAAATTTCTATTTATATTTTATTTCTATTTCTATCTATTTTCTTTAATAATTTATAAATTTTTATAATAAATTTATAAATACATTTATTTTTCAATGGAACTAAAAAAATTTTTCAAACTGTTCAGATTTTGACAAAGTCTGCGACAACATGTCTATTGTAAACCAATCTTTGTATCGATACTAAAAAGAACAAAATAATGAATAATATCAGTTTTAATATAAATTTCTTCTGTCAAATATATATACCAAATAGCATTCAGACAGATGGAAAAATACAATATAACAGATTTATTATATTCATTAACAATACTGAAACATGCTTCATCTATTTCAAGCAATGCATTCGCATCGAAACAAGAATTAACTACAATATGTTGATTTGCAATAAACATGATGCCACAGGCTTTGTCAAAATCTTATCAACAGCTTGAAAAATTCTTCTACTTCCACTGAAAAATAAATGTATTATATTTATAAATTATTCATAAGACATGCATTAACTTTACACAGACTGCATTTCACCAATGTCATTTATACTTATCTATAGTTACATATGATGCATGACGAATAACTATATTTATCTATTTTTTTTAATAATTTATAAATTTTTATAATAAATTTATAAATACATTTATTTTTCAATGGAACTATAAAAATTTTTCAAGCTGTTAAGATTTTGATAAAGTCTGCGGCAACACGTCTATTGCAAACCAACATATTGCATCCAATCCTTGTCTCAATACTAAAAAGAACAAAATAATCAATAATATCAGTTTTAATTATAAATTTCTTCTGTCAAATATATATACCAAATAGCATTCCGACAGATAGAAAAATACAACGTAACAAATCTATTATATTCATTAACAATACTAGAACATGCTTCATCTATTTCAAGCAATGCATTCGCATCGAAATAAGAATTAACTATAATATGTTGATTTGCAATAAACATGATGCCACAGGCTTTGTCAAAATCTTATCAACAGCTTGAAAAATTCTTCTACACACTCTTCCACTGAAAAATAAATGTATATTTATAAATTATTCATAAGACATGCATTAACTTTACACAGACTGCATTTCACCAATGTTATTTATACTTATCTGTAGTCATATGATGCATGACGAATAACTATATGATGACACTCCTTTAACAAATGCATTCAGATATACTAGATTCTTGTGTGCGTATGCCTATATTACTGTTCGCAGTTATCCATACTGGTTTTTGACAGGTATTTGACGTTAAATTTTCCAGAGTGCAACATTACATAGCGTAGCACTCTTTCATTTATAAAAAAGTAAAGCTGCAAAATTCTTCCTGATACTTCTGGGTAGTTGAATCTATAAAATACACACACACATATCTTATAATAAACATATTATAGAATACACTAAAAATAAAATGTTAACTAAAATGTTAACTAGATCCATTGCACTTTTGATACTTATAGATTTTATATCTTAGGTAACAAAACAATCTTCAGTAAGATGTGAGTTATCCACAACATCATTGTCTACTCGTGATTAAATCTTGAATTTCTTTTCTATGCAGATATTGTGCTCCAAAAAATGTACACAGCCGTGCACCGCATGGCGACATTCCAGTCATCGATCACATATAAGACGATACTTTTGATCACGTAGTTTTTGAAATGAAAAAATTCAGTGTTTATTTATCAACGCGTAATATATATTTGAAATAATAATTAAAAACTATATTATTTATTTATGCATTTATAAGATCCGTCTAAAAAAGACATCACAGATGTAAAAAAAAGTGCTAAGTATACCTTTCTCCAGCCAAAATAGTCCTTTACAAAAATTAATCGTCATCAAAAATATTATCTCTTCTCAGAAATCATATTTTGGTAAATATAGCAAAAAGGGGACCCAGCCCCAATGACCTTGACCTTGATATATGTTGTCAAGGACATAATTCTGAGTAACTTTTTCTTCTAATTTAATCGTCGCTCGTTGCTTATTAAAAAGTTATTAACAAACAAAAATTTGTAAAAATCAAGATTTATACATAGTCTGAGAATGAAAAACTGGATATTTAAGTTAGTTTATAGAAATAGTCCTACGTATACTACACATATAAACTGAAATAAACACAAGTTTTTACATATATAGGGTGTTCAAAAATAAAATATAATGGTAAATATAGCGAATAGGGGACCCAGCCCCAATGACCTTGACCTTGACATATGTTATCAAGGACATAATTCTGAGTAACTTTTTCTTCTAATTTAATCGGCGCTTGTTGCTTATTAAAAAGTCATTAACAAAAAAAGTTTGGAATATACCAAAGTACATGCACGGACAGGAAGCACGCGCGCGCGCGCACACACACACGGGGGGGGGGGTGCAAGAGGGGCCTTCGGCCCCCCTCCCGCACCCACCCCGCCGGTAGGCAGGGTGGATCTCGCTTTACAACTTACAAAGTACATGCTACATTGTAAAGGAAGGCCCCCCTTGCACCCCCCCTGTGCGTGCGTGCGTGCGTGCGTGCGTGCCTAATTATCACATATTTTGATAATTGCGGAAGATCAACGAAAAATTATTATTTAATATATTAATTTCATTTTAATATTTGATATATTACTTATTATATTATTATTATATTACTCATATATTAGTTAATTTATTTTATTTATTGTGAAATTCAGAATAACTTTAGTGTTGCCAAGAATTTCTATATAAGCGCAATTCATTTTATAAATTTCTGATCTTAACTTGATCACAAATAAAATGTGAATGAAAATGCATATATATCAAGTCCGATAAGCGCGCGATAGTGCCAAGAGTGCCAAAGCAAGCCTAGCGGCGTCTTAGTAAACATGGACAAACATGGCGTCTCGAAAAGTGACACATTTTGGGCCGAAAAATTTATATGAAATATCTTGCGAACAACGAGACATCTAGCGGCTTATCAATGAACCTGGACAAATATGGCGTCCCAAAAAGTGACACATGTTGGGCCGAAAAATTCATACGAAATATCGAGATCTGTATATCAAATGCATCTAGTGTCATTTTGATATTATTATATTCGGAAAATCTATGTTCTCGATTGATATGTTCATCTCTCGAAAAGATGGCCCGACGTACGAGATATTTCGAATTCATTTTCTAAAATTTTCAAAAAACGTCCTTACTCCGGTAAATGATACACGGTAGCGTCTGTTTACAGTAAACAAAAAGACGACGAAAAATATACTTAGCGAGACGCTACCGCGTCTCTTGATATATTGGCTTAGTTCACACCGATGTACTATAATACGTACTAAATACTACACTGGCCAATTATAGCCATTCCTCTAAAGAATAGAATGGCTGATTGGTCAGTATAGTATTTAATACGTATTAAAGTATATCGGTGTAAACTAGGTCAGGGACTCTAGAAATTCTTTACTCGATAGCCAATCGCTACGCCAATAGCTTTATAGTAATATTTTATTTGTCGTACAATAAACTTTTTAAGCGCATTGATTAGCTAATTTCTAGAGATTCAAGAGATTTTCTATTTTGCAGCCAACCAGTATGCTTAAAAAGTTTGTCGACAAATGTAATATTATCCTTAAGCTGATATTACATTCATACGACAAAATGTTTGTCGGACGTAACGATTGGCTATCAAATAGAAAATTTCTAGAGTCTCTATCGAGATTCTAAGAATTCTCCATCTGATTGCCAATCGACAAACATTTTGTCGTATGAATGTAATACAAGCATTACACGACGGAGGCACACGCAGGCGCAAGGTCTGCGTACATGGTTTAGTAATCGTGGTAGCCTAATAATTAACTACCAAACGTTGTAATTAGATTACCAATCATCACCAAACGATTGTCTTTCAGTTAAGACCAATTTGAACAAAATTGGTTGTTAAATAATATATTGGTTCGGCTAACTTTACAGCTTCCAGTTAGCCATCCTCACTACCTAACCTCACATGGGTTTTTTTACTTATTGGATAAATTATGGACCACCAAACGTTGTAAATAAAGCATTTGTGATCACCTAACGATTCTGCATCGAATAAGCCCTCATTTAATCGATTAGACTAAAAATTAAAAAATGTCCGGCTAACTTTACACCAATATTTTAATTATTTAATTAAAAAGAACGGTTGACCACCAAACATTTTAATTAGGCTACCAATCACCACCAAACAATCACCAAACGATTAGATAATTTTAATTATTAAAAAGTTGAAGTGGTCCGGCTAACTTTACGTAGCTGAACTACGGATACTTTACCGTGGGAGCATTATAGAATACCGCTGTAAAAAGCGAAAACCATCGCATATTGCATCGAAAATCGTAATAAACTTTATTTTTAAATCAATAAAACTCGTACAGCTTATTGTTAGTATAAGTATAACATAGTTTATTTTATAAATAATAACAGTTTATTTTATAAATAACAGTTTATTTTATAAAATTTTACATTTTAAATAAAATACATTTTTATCATAATACAGCTGCTTTATTTATGCAAGAGTTGTGCGACTCGTCCATTCCCAACAATTTTACATAAACCTTCTCGCCCTTTCGGCGCAGCACCTTCTCCGCGAGATACACGTCGGGATCGGAAAAGCGTGACAACTTGTGCTCATGGAATCCTCCGGCGATCGGTTCGTCGCGCGAATCCTTCAGCAGATACGTCATGGGATTGGTCCGTTGTACCTTGGCTATTCGGAAGATCTCGGTGGTCCAGTTCGGCGTGAAACCTTTCTCGAAGATAGTTTTGAACTTGCTGACGCGTACCGGATCGCCTATTTTGAATCTCGCCGGAGCCGCGATCTTTACGTTGCTGTATACCGCACTTAAAAGTTTATCGGCGATCGCGGGAGATACGTCGATAGATTTTATACCGATAGTGCAACCAGTGTAGCCAGATTATCCACGCTGGCAACGCGCAACCGTAGTGGAGGGGATGACATACACAAGCGCGAACCGCGTACGTGTGAGCTCGGCGCTTCGACTAGCTTCAGATAGCAGAAGAGGACAGATGTACTGTTTTCTGTCTCTCTCCTTCCTACCGAGCCGGCAACGAAGCCGACGGGCGACGGTGCTCGCTTCTCGATTCTCGATTCTTGATATGCGTTAAATGTTGTTTTTAGCCTTTTCGTATGAAATATATCACACACATACTATGTATGATATATATATATATATATATATTATATATTATATTATATATTTATGATTTTAGGATACGTATATAAATTATTAAAAGTTTTTATCCACATAGAAAAATGCACCTCAAATCGATGATTTAAAAGAAAGAATATTATTTGTGTGGAAACAACAAAAGGAAAAAGATATTTAAAAAAATATATATATAATAATAATTAATATTTACCTTCACTTTTTATGTATACTATTATGTAGATATTTACAATATTATATTACGACACACAAACGTATACTGACCACATATATACGTTTGTGTTATTGTCAGATTTAAAAAAATAATGAATGGTGATTTTCCACACCACCCATCATAAGGTACCACCAATGGCGCGTTAGATTTTTTTTAACGTGGATCTTCGCCTGTAGCCATATCATACCACATTATATTATGAAATATTCTCTATTATATCTGTTATTTACAGAATAATTTTTTGTCTTTTGCAAGTGTGATGTCAATTAGTGACAAGAAATTTTTTACACACTTGCCTTTTGCAAGTGTGATGTCAATTAGCGACAAGAATTTTTTTACACACTTGCCTTTTGCAAGTGTGATGTCAATTCATGACAAGAAATTTTTTACACACTTGTCCTTTACAAATGTGATGTCTATTACAGATAAAATTTATTTTATAAACATATTAAAAAGTGAACAAAATTATTTATTATATTATATGAATAATAATGCTTATAAATAATACTATTCATTTTATTTGGAACATTATTATTGCATATCATTAGCCGATGAAGTACTAGCAATATCATTATTAGCAGCATATAGTGTTAAACTATTCTTTTTCTTAGGACAAGTAGAATATAATTGGTCCGCCGACATGAGAGACAAATGGTTTTCATTAATCTCCATGTCTAGAACAGTTTCTTTTCTTGCTTTTAAAGCTGATTTTAACACACAACTAGCGCTTATACTTGTGGACGAAAGCTTATTTCGTTTTTTTGTTTTTAAATCTGTTAGTAAAGAAAACATTCTTTCTGGGTCGGCATTTGAATTTGGAAGCGATCTAACAGCATTCAAAAGAGATTTCATGTTGGGATATTTACGTTTTAAAATTTCTTTCCACATCTCATCAAAGTTTAATTTTGAAAAATGTTCTTTTTCTGCTGTTGTAAAATCTAGATGTAAAGTATGCCATTCTTTTTTTAAAGCATTTTCGTCAAAATCACCGAGGGTTTGAGCGACAAAAGAAACATCATTAAATGATGTTTCTCTGTCATTGCTACATAATGCTGTGTTTAATTGGAAAACTTTTAATTTACATAAAAATTTATCTTTAATAGGCAGCCTTTTACCAATTTCCTCGACAGCAGTCACGTAAAATTGAAGACAATTATCTCAAACATTTCCAATTATGTCTGCATGTCCTTCTTTCATTAAACTCTCAAGATATTCTTCACAATCAAATCCTAAATTAATATCATTTAAAGATTTTTGGTTTCCTTTTTCAGAAAATTTAAAATCATCATTACATATATTTTTAAGAAGCTCTGGTTTTAAAAAATGTTCGGAAATTCTTATTAAAAATTCTAATGATTTTGGCTGCAACAAGTGAACTCTTGTTTCCACAGCTTGGAAAAATGCATTATAAGAATTAAAAAAATTTAAAATATGCTTTAAAAATAGCAAATACGCTTTTAGATCCGGATTTTGCATCACAGATAATAAACTTTCTCCTGATTTAGATTTTTCACTTACGACCATTTCGGTCAAAAAGAGCTTCGTAGTATCCCAAAAATCAAGAAGCCTTACAACACATGAATGGTGAGATAGCCATCGTGTATTGGATAATTTTAAAATTTTACGGTTTGTGTCCTGAAAACATTCGATAAATTCTTCATAAATAGCAGCTTAGGACTACTATTAATGTAATTTGTGATCTTTTTTAAAAACTCCTAGCAATATTCCAGTATTTTAGCACATGCAGCATGTGCAGCTAATGCCGCGGAATGGCATGGACATGCAAATGTTAGTAAATTTTTACAAAATTCTTCTAACTTTTTTTTGAATGAAAGATTTTTACCTGTCATGACAGACGCATTGTCGCATGACAAGGCAACAATATTTCCAAATGGGATCTTTAATTTCCACATTTCGCATTTAAATGCATTAAATAATTTTTCCGCGCTACTATTTTTCGCATCAATATTAATTAATTTAATTAATTGCGTGCGAATGTCTAATGTTTCAGGATCAACATACCGTACAAGAAACGTCATCCGTTTCATTACAAATATCAGACGTTTCATCAATAAAAATGGAAAATTTAGTATTTTGAATGCTGCTAACCACACGGTCCGTCTCAACCGGACATAATACATTCGAAATTATATTTTTACATTTTGTTCGACCCATACTCATACTTTTTAACACGTTTGGATCTTTTCCTATTTGTTGAAAAAAATTGAGAATATTTTTTGCCGTTTGATGCGAAATATTCTTATCAGCAATTAATGCGGCATACCGAATTTCTGCTGATTTTTTCCGCTGTTCAAACGACAAAAGTGAGTCGTCCATCATATTTATATCTTCGTTTGTGTTCTTTGTTTCTGTCTTCTTTTTTTCAGATATTTTTATATGTGCTTCGGATTCTGCGTGACGATAAATATGCGATAAATCACCAACCATAGATTTATCACAAAACGAGCAAGAAAATGAATTTATGCCATCTGATATTTCATGTAACCATGGCTTAAATAATTCGATCTCTAGCCATTGTGGTTGAAATTTATATTTTGATGATATATTTTTATATGAATTTTTATTATGTGAGATATTATTATTATTATTTAATAAAGATGAAATATTTTCTTTAATATTATTTTTGTGAGATGCAGAATTCGCATGTGTTAAAACATGTGTGTTGCACGAAATATTTTTTTTACGTATGATGCAATGATATAAACTATCATCAGAAGATACTTTACGTATCCAAGATTTAATTCTATCATCACTAAGCCAAGCTTCGTGAAAGCTTCGCTTAGGTTTTTTTTAAATTTATCACACATTTTTATACGCAACAAAAAATAGGCAGAAACAAAGAACTAAAGAAGAATGAATAAAACGACAGATAAATAATAAAAAAGAAGAAATAGAAATAATATCGAAATATAGAAATAAATATATAAATTTGAAATAATCGGGACTTACAATCACAACTGCTTCAGCTTCTTGGATACCAAGATTTTACAAGACACGTATAAAATATGTTGACTCGCAAAAGGCAACAAGGTTATCTCAGAAGCGCCATGAAACAATAACAGTACAGCGTATGAAAAAAATTCACAACACACGAAACAAATGAAATAATGCTTCCGTTGTGAAATGTCGCTGTGAAATAACGAAAAATCATCATGTTAAGTAACTCAAATCCGTAAGTCAAATCAAAATATTATTATTTATATTTGTTAAGATAGTTTAATCTTTAGTTTTTATCTTCTCCTTTCTCTTACATAATATATATCTTATTTTTATAGAAGAAATGAATGATGGAGAAAATGCAAATTTGCAGCAGTTGATGCAACAGTTGTTGCATCAACAAAAATTACAAGACGAGAGACAACAACTGTTGCATCAACAGTTGCAATATTTGCAAAGAGGAGCAGCAGCAGCAGCCGCCGCCGCCGTCAGAGAAAATGAATGAGAATGGTATATTTTTTTATTATTTATTCCTTTTTATTAAAATATTGATATATTGAAATATAAATATTTTACGAGATATTTTAATTTTTATATCAAAATATGTCAGATTAAAATATAAAATAACTCAAAAAGTACTTAATGAAAAAAATACTTTATTATAGTGTTTTGGAAAGCTCTCGACATATGTTATAAGAATATGCAATGAAAAATGGGGGTTTCCATTTAAGAAATTGAAAGTGACCTTCATGTGACCTTCAAATGACTATCCAAGGTCACATCAATGGCACCATCTTATGTCCCCCTTCGAACCAAACAACTTTTGTCTGAAACGTTTTTCCGTATCTTCCATATTTTTCGAGATATTTGACTGGCTCTTTTAAAATGGACCACCCTGTATAATACATAGTATGTGTGTGATCTATTTCATACGAAAAGGTTAAAAACAACATTTAACGCATATCAAGAATCGAGAATCGAGCACCGTCGCCCGTCGGCTTCGTTGCTGGCTCGGTAGGAAGGAGAGAGACAGAGAACAGTATATCTGTCCTCTTCTGCTATCCGAAGCTAGTCGAAGCGCCGAGCTCACACGTATGCGGTTCGCGCTTGTGTATGTCATCCCCTCCACTACGGTTGCGCGTTGCTAGCGTGGATAATCTGGCTACACTGAGTGTAACGCGTCGATCCACTTGTACGTTCCGTTCGGCGTGAAATACTTCCACATGGAGTTTTTGAGTGTGCGATTAAATCGTTCGACGATCGACGCCTTCATTGCCGAACACGTCGATTCATTCCGTGCTTCTCCGCGAACTTTCGCACTTCGGCGTTGTAGAATTCCTTCCCTTCGTCCGTTTGCAAATTTTTCGGACACCGCTTAGAGTCTCGCACTATCTTAGATAAGGCTCGAGCAACCTCGCTAGCGCTTTTGCTCTTGAGCGGAACGGGCCACGCGTATTTGTTTAACGTGTCGATAACGGTGAGTATGTAGTTGTGGCCTTTGTTGTATCTCGCGTAAGGACGCATCTCAACCACATCCGCTTGCCACAGGTCATCGTACCCGCACATCGCGACGCGACGACGTGGGAAGTTTCTTTTCGCGGGCGCGTGCAACTCCTTTACCAGTATTCGTTTTTTGGCGCTTATTCTAAAGCGTACGATACTGCGATTTTCTCCAAATCGCTTATCCGTTTATCCAGAGTTTTATCCTCTCTCCGCCAGTTCCGTCAATCTTTTCAACAGTTCGTTCGCGTTTCTATACAATCGCGACGGCGAATTTACCAATTCCTGTATCTTCGCTACGGAATCTGCCGCAACACGCGACTTCTCGGTTAATTCCCGTATCGTTCTACGATTATCCGCGCTCCGCGTAGTGCGATGGGAGCGGTGCACTTGGACACAGTACAATTGGACACGGTGCAAATGGACACGTTGCAAATGGACACGAAACTTTGCACACGGCACAATTGGAAACAGTGCATTTGGACACAATAATTTTGGACACAGTAGCTTTTGGACACAGAAGAAAATTCATTTGGACACCGTTCAGTAGCACACCGGTCAGTTGCACACCGTTCAGTTGCACACCGTTCAGTTGCACACATAAAAATGCATACCGTTCAGTTGCACACATAAAAATGCACACCGTTCAGTTGCACACCGCTCAGTTGCACACCGCTCAGTTGCACACCGCTCAGTTGCACACCGCTCAGTTGCACACCGCTCAGTTGCACACCGCTCAGTTGCACACCGTTCAGTTGCTCACCGCTCAGTTGCACACCGTTCAGTTGCATACCGTTCAGTTGCACACCGTTAATTTGCCCACCGTAGTTGTAAAGCGAGGTCCACCCTACCTACCGGTGGGATGGGTGCGGGAGGGGGGCCTTCGGCCCCCCTTGCACCTCCCCGCGTATGTGTGCAACTGAGCGGTGTGCAGTTGAGCGGTGTGCAACTGACCGGTGTGCAACTGACCGGTATGCAATTGAGCGGTGTGCAACTGAACGGTGTGCAACTGTGCGGTGTGCAATTGAGCAGTGTGCAACTGACTGGTGTGCAACTGAGCGGTGTGCAATTGAGCGGTGTGCAACTGAACGGTGTGCAACTGAACGGTGTGCAACTGAGCGGTGTGCAACTGAACGGTGTGCATTTTTATGTGTCCAACTGAACGGTGTGCATTTTTATGTGTCCAATTGAACGGTGTGCATTTTTATGTGTGCAACTGAACGGTGTGCAACTTAACGGTGTGCAACTGACCGATGTGGTACGGAATGGAGTCCAAATGAATTTTCTTCTGTGTCCAAAAGCTACTGTGTCCAAAATTATTGTGACTAATTGCATTGTGTCCAATTGAACCGCGTGCAAAGTTTCGTGTCCATTTGCAACGTGTCCATTTGCACCGTGTCCAATTGTACTGTGTCCAAGTGAAGTGCGATAGCGTATTCTTCATAGCATCGATCTGTTTATACAAAGCGTCGATCTGTTTATTCAGAGCGTTGGCGCTCGCTACGATTCTCGAAACGGAATTTTCCACAGCGTCTATTTGTTTACGCAAAACATCGTCGCTCGTTCCGATTTTCGAAATGTCACTCTCCGCAAGGCATATCCGTTTACTCAGAGCGTTATCGAGCTGAGTGAGTCTCGTGAACAATAGGACGGCGGTCTGCCTCGCCTCGTCCGTATCTTTTCTCAATTGCGACGTGATTTTCTCGACGCTTTTGCGATACCCGATCTCGTCCTTTCTCGCGGCGCGTAACGCGAGTTCGACGTAACTCTTGCTCGTCGCGTCGGTGTCCTCCTCCGGCGAGGCCAGGCGTCTTATCTTGCGTTTTCTCGCGTCAAAGTCGACGGAGGAGTCCAGACACAGCGCATTATCGCGCATGTAATTTCGCAGAGATTCAATAGCTGGATGTAGTCTTCCGGTCCTCGCGTCGTAGTCGTGTTTCTTCATAAATATCGAATTTGCTCAGGGACATTGCGTCAATATCGCACGCGCCCCGCGTACAACTGCTGCAGCGGCTGTCGACGCGACGATTCGATTTATACGATTGCGCCCGCCTCGCGAAGCTCCTCAATTATCGATAGAATCTCGTCGTGAGCGTCATTGCCGGCTTGACGCGAAGGATCGAGCAAACGCAGGCGATCCACTAATTCGTTCGGATCATCTCTGTGAACGTAATCGACTCTATCGCCCGTGACTCACATGGTTGATGGCATGCGACCCGCGTCCGCCTTTTTCGCGCCGTCATTCTGAAAAAGCGGAGCGATGACGTGTTTGTACTTGTATCCCTTATTTCCTAAGACGGATTTACCAGCATCATGGTTGCGTCTATGAGCGTTTGCCGTTCACAGTATGCTCTTGTACGTTAGTTTATCGTTTTCGGTGTACGCAAGGTCGTCGGGAATTCTCTTGAAGATTAATTCGTACAAACCGGGGCTACTGATATATCTGATCCCGTCTGTGAGTAAAGAGTCATCCGCGTCTATGTCGAATCGTTTGTCGCCGAGTCCTTGCCGATGTACACCTCGTAGACATGATCGATCTCGTTTGGTGTTTTCCCACCGAGAAGAGCGCCCACGTACTTTCGTCTCAACGATCCAAACTAGCCGTGTAGCGTTTCGCGACCCTGAGAAGTTCGCAGAGTTCGTCTAACGGATGTTTCGAGTGTCGAGGGCGATTCGAAATTCTCGGTTTCGAACATCTTTACCTCGTCCCCACCTTGCGCGAATGGATCTTTCCCAGCAACTTCGCGATGTTCAGCGAGAGATGCGTCTAACAGAGTAGAGACGACGTCCAATCGTTGTCGCGCTCGTACTCCTTTCATTTTAGGCTTTTCCCATGCAGGAGTCAGCGCTTCCTACTCCCATTTTCTCTTGACACTCGTCATCGTAGGCGCGGCGTCGATCGTGTCTCGTTTAATCATCTCGCGTTTGATCGCGTCTCGTTCGATCTCGTCCCGCTCGGCGCGTTCGGCGATGCACCGCAACGGTTCGACGATCGGCTTAAAATGGTTCTCCATAGCAATCTCGTTCTCCATCTTGCCGGTCTTCAATGCTCTGTTTCCTACGAGTAGACGCACGAGATCTCTCTCCGAGAGATCTTTTTCACCGTCTTCTCTTGTTTGCCGATATCCGTCATTGCGATTAACTGATAGATCTTTCTCGCTCGCGCACGGGAGAGCGATCGACGTGTTCGACGTATCCGCGACGACTGATCGCTCTACGGTACGGCGAAGTTATTAAATCCTCGTGTGTATCTACCGTTACGGAGCGCGCTATCTTTGTCTATCACTAGGAAATCGTACTTGCGTTGCCAACACGCTCGACACAGAACATGAAAATTCTCGTATGGCATGTCGGTATTCACGTGATCATTGTACATGTGTCGCAAATTAGTACCGCCCTGTTTAAAGAGAATTAGCAGATTCGCGTTATCTCGTATCAAATGTTTCGGTATTTTAGCGTACGTTTGACACAGATAGAAACAATCGACGTTCGAGTTTCGACCCATAGCGGAGTACTTCCTGACGGTGTCCTGTTTGTCACACGCTACGTCGTCGAACACGATTATCGAATTCGAAAGCGCCTCGCTGGGTGAAATAACGTCGGAGTTATTGGAAAATGTGAAATAACCGATATCTTCCATCGGTGTCAAAAGATTTTCCAAATATTGATACTTAGGCTGTTGCAACAACTTCGAGTAGACGTAAACGTTCTCGAAGCGTACGCCGTGCGGGCTCTCCAGCAGACTTATCAAAGCGCTCGTTTTACCACAATTAAAGGGACCGCAAACGACGCAGCGAATAGCGCTCGGCAGCAGGCGACCGTGTCTGCGCATCCCCGCGTCATCCGACGGTCGCATTCTATAGTCGAGATTTGGCACTCTTATCGCGATCGATTGTTATACGAAGCATATCCCTCTCGATCGTCACACACGTGCGCGGCACACTCGCGCGAAGCATGGTGCGACTTTTTATTTATATACGAATCGATTGTCGTCGATCGCGCAGTAGCGAATCGCACGCGGTAAATCGAAATGTTTTAGTCCTACTGTTAGATAGCGACGATATTCTCGACCTTACCATCGAGCAGTTGCAGTTTATCCCGAAGATAATCTTGCTGCGGCGCTTCGGTCGCTACGTGGAATGATTGTGGGAGAGATTGCCCGAACATATAAGAGCGGAGCCGGAGGTGCGGCGCTACCGTCGATGCCTGGAACATTACAATCGTCCATGGCAACGAACGCACATCGACGGCCCGACATTGTTACAGATTGCGGCGAATGCAATTCGCGAAGCGACGAAACGATGTAACCGGTGATATCAGCGGCGCCGGCTTATTGAACAGAGCGATAAACGCGCTTCCTTTTGAACTGCATATACCCGGCTATCAATTCTGTGAACCAGGCACCTATCTCGCGAAAAAACTCGCGCGAAGCGATCGAGATATTAATCGCTGGACGCATCCTGTCGCGAACACGACGTCGCGTATTCACGAAGCGACCACCTCGCCAATCGACACGTTGCCGATCAGGCGCTTGCCGAGAGAGCACGCGAGCGAGAGACTCGGCTTTCGGCGAGAGAGCCGTCGCGACGGCCGTATGGGCGGTCATGAAAGCGAAAACGAAACTTGGTATGGCCGCGAGAACAAAGAGGAAGAAGAGCAAGAGGAAAACGACGATTTTTATAAGGAAACAAACGCTTCCCGTAGCGAAACGCGGCGGCTTCTTGCCCCTACTACTGTTATTGAGAGCTCTCGGTTCTTTGGCTGGAGGAGCAGCGGGAATCGTAAAGGCTGTAAACGATCGCAAAGCCGCAATCGACAGCTGGAGGAGCTGTAGCATCACGATCGCGCGATGGAAGATCGCGGTTTGTATCTCACGCCGTACAAACATGGAAGCGGCGCATTTACGGCGAGAAGGAGAGGGAGAACTAAGAAAAACTTTGCGAAAACAAACGCTAAGGATTCTCCCGTCCATCGGTGTAACAACGAACGAACAGTTGAATCGCGCGGCGATACTCTCGCGCGTGCTTCACTTCAAAGGCGTGCGCGACGCGCTTCCGTCGCGAGCGCGTCGTAGGGAGAGCGGTATCGTAAATTTGGACGACATGGGGCCAGGTACTCATTGGGTGGCGTACGCGAAAAAAGACGACGACGCGATTTACTACGACAGTATCGGCGATTTTCGTCCGCCGCACGAAGTCGAGCGTTATCTCGGGCGCGATACGAATATCCGGTACAATCGTTGTTCTCAGCAGACGCGCGATCAAAGCATCTGCGGACAATTGTGTCTGCGATTTCCGGAGAATCGATTGGAAGAATTTTCGATCATAACATCGATCGTCGTTCGTCGATCGAGTGCAATCGATCGCGATTCGTCTCTCACCAATCATGTCGCTGACTCTCACGCTATCCGGACGAAGCAGCGTCCTTGCGGCGAGCTACTTTCCGCCCTTGGATCTCAGCGATGGTGATTACAAACTAGGTCTTACTAATTTTGAAACTTACAACACGATACCGAACGTAAATTCTACGAACAATAAATTTTACTTCGATGATATTAACGACGAGATTATCGCGATTCCCATCGGATCTTACGAGTTAAACGCAATAAGCGCGTATCTGAGAGCCGCGATTCGTCGCAAACGACGAGCGAACGTCGCGAGAGAAGCGAAGCGAAAGAAGGGGGACGAAGAACGAGAGACGAGCGATGACGATGACGACGATTATATATACGACGTCGACGACTATTACGCGGAGAATGACGACGAGGATAAGGGCGAACGTTCCATTGCGCTTCGCGGTAACACTATGAGAAGCAAGATCAAGTGCGCGTATTGAGTTAATTTCACCAAACCCGATAACATTGGTTCGCTATTGGGTTTTTCATCGTCTCTATACTACAACCGAATAAATGGTACGCGTCCGACAAACCGGTAAATATTATGGCCGTTAACGTTATTTGCGTAGAGTGCAACGCCACGACGGTGGCGTACTACAACGACAAATCCGCGCAAACGATACACGAGTTCGCGCCCAACGTTCCACCCGGATATAAAGTGTCGGTGATCCCGGCGCAGATCATTTATCTCCCGGTCATTGCGCAGATCATTATCGATATAATCGTGCGTATCGTGGATCAGAACGGACGATCGATCGATTTTCGCAGCGAAGAGATCACAGTTCGTTTGCACGTGCGACAAAGACGATAGGGCGAAGAGGCGCGCGTACTATGCTCGTCGTGAACGAGTCGAACGTGAAAAACGCGCCCGTCGTCGCCGTCGCGTCGCCCCTCGACGCAAAGAGGAAAAAAAAGGGGAGCAGAAGATTGACCGTCGCCAGTGCGGCTTTTCTGCGCTCCTTAGGTTTCGTCGTCCCGAAAACCGCGTATTTGTGAGAGCAAAATGAGCTACATCTTAAGCATCGGCGGTGAACCGCCGTCTTCCGAGTCGTCGACGATCGCATCGTCAAGATCGAGACTCACACGTCCTTACATAATCCTTACGCTAATATCACGTTCGGAAATGGCGACGAGATACGAATTCCTATACAGCAACAGGATCTATACACGTTACCGTGCGAGAGTTTTCTCTACATCGAGGGCAAATTCGAGTCGTAGAAACCGTCGGGTACGGAGGGAGAAAGCGTGCTAACGACGAGGCTGGTGAACAATTGCGCGGCGTTTATGTTCGAGGAGATACGTTATGAGCTCGATGGCGTAGAGATCAATCGAAGTAGAAATGTCGGAATAACAAGCACAATCGAGAATTACGTGTCGCTGACGACCAAGAGAAGCAGTATATTACAAAACGCCGGATAGGACTTCGCAGCGACGCTTCATTGGCCGATCGGCGATTTCAATTTTTGCGTACCACTCAACGTGTTGCTAGATTTCTGCGAGGATTACAAGCGCGTCGTGATCAATGCGCGACACGAACTCATTCTGATACGAGCGCGCAAAGATAACAATTGTCTTATATCGTGCGAAACGTACTAAAATCGTCTCTTATTGAAGATACAGTGGCGAATGCCACATATAGTGCTAAATGACGTCAATAAATTGGCGCTATTACGTATGTTGGACAACGGACGATATCTAAGCGTCGCTTTTCATTCGTGGGATCTCTACGAGTTTCCGCTTCTGCAGAGCACGACCAAACACTCGTAGGCGGTCAAAGCGGCGACGCAGTTCGACAAACCGCGATACGTTATTTTCGCGCTACAATCCAGAAGGAAGAACATTCTGTCTCAGGAGGCTTCCCGATTCGACGATTGCAAACTGACCAACATCAAGCTATATCTTAATTCCGATTTTTATCCATATGACGATATGAATCTGGATTTTGAAAAGCGTAAAGTCGCCGTGCTGTACGACATGTACTCGAAATTTCGGAGAACGTACTACGGATGCGATAACGACGAGACGCTTTTAAATCTAAGCAAATGTCTAACTCACGGTCCGCTCGTGGTCATCGACTGTTCTCGACAGAACGAATCAATCAAGAGCGTCACCGTGGACGTTTGTATAGGGTTCGACTGCAAGGAGAACGTTCCCTTTAACACCACAGCCTAGTGTCTCATTATTCACGATCAAGTGGTAGAGTACAATCTGCTCACCAACGTTGTACGCAAAATCGTGTAGAGTAATCTAGTATAGCGATATTTGAAAAACATAAGGGTGTAACGATACCGTTACTAACGGCCTAGCGGGCCGTTCCACCACGCGCGTTTCTAGGCTCGGCGCTTATGGCGTCCCTAAGCTCCCACACCCGTGTTGCGGCCCCACCGTAGGGACCACCCCACCACACGTTGAATCGCGCAAGTGGGAGGCCGGCCGCCGGTATATAAGGCGCTCCGGCGAGCGTAGCATTACCAGTTCCCGATCCCGAGTCCTACCTAGTACAACTCCCGATCCGAAACCTATACCGCGTTACACCAGGCTACGGGCTACCCGTAGTTACGCCGGGTTACCCGGTTGCTGGGACGGCGCATCCTGATACCTAACGTTACACCAGGTCACGGGCTACCCGTGGTTATGCCGGGCTTCCCGGTTGCTGGGACGGCGCATCCTACCCCGCGTTAAACCAGGTCACGGGCTACCCGTGGTTATGCCGGGCTTCCCGGTTGCTGGGACGGCGCATTCTCGATCCTTCGCGTTAAACCAGGTCACGGGCTACCCGTGGTTATGCCGGGCTTCCCGGTTGCTGGGACGGCGCACTCTTAGTTCATAAGTCCGTACCGCGCACCGTTCAACCTGGACGGCCGTTCGTATATACCGCGACCGTTTCCACCGTAAGACCACTTTGGTCTCCGTGTATCCTTCTGTACATATACCGCGACCTGTTCTATTGTAAGACCGTTGTACATATACCGTGACCAGTAAGACCGCTCCGGTCTCTAGCACCGCTTGTATATACCGCGACCTGTCCGTATTGTAAGACCGCCCTGTACATACCGCGCATTCAGGCTGTAGAGTTAATTAGACATTAGGATTCCCACCAAGTATCGCGCCGATTCCACATTCACACACGGCCTTCAGACTACGAAGGAGCGTCAGTCCTTTTAAGGATAGAACGCCGAGAACGCCGACGCCCCGTCCTTTTAAGGATAAGGCCGCCAGGCAGTTGGAATTACATTGAAGGCCACGCGACCCCGTAGTGTTTAAGATCTGTACTGTACCTCACGGAATAATCATAGCTTATTTGCATGCGAACACCGCGACTGCAGAACACGGCCGCTTAAGCCACGCTCGCTTCCCGAGCTCACGCGCGAAACTCTGTACGCACCGTGCCTGCACGTCACCTTGCGAATAACAACCGCTCACGCGCGAAACTCTGTACGCACCGTTCCCGCATGTTGCTTCACATAGCTTTCAGTGTTAAATATCTTTTATAATAACCGCTTGAATAAACCTAATTATTTAAACCGCTTATACCGAGGTAAAGTAAGTTGGAGTTTCCCCCTTCTCCCGAATCCTGGCACCGGCGAGCCTTGATCCGCGGCGTACGGGAAAGGTGAACCGTTACAAGAGGAAGAAATAAAGCTCTTAAGAAGAGAAGATATAGATGAGCGAACATTCCAACTTCGACTAACGACGACGATGGACGTGCCGATTTTCGCCGATCTGCAAGATTTTATTGTTAATGAGAGATTCGTCGCGAAAGAAGTAGCCGTGCTAAGAAATGAAGAAATGGCGCGGAATTGACACATCACATCTTCCGCGCGCCGATGTCGTGGAATCTGCTGACGAAAACGGAGAAATCGCGAGCGTGCTGGCTAACTTTGAATCATCATCAGTTAAATTGGACCGATGGACACGTTAATTACGGACTGATGAAAAAACTCGTTCGAGACGCCGTGTGCCGCAGATCAAATCGGAGTTCGACGGTGCGAGTATACGTCAAAGGTTATGAGAAGAAGAAGTGGCTAGTCGTAATTCTGGGGATTACTATAATATTTAGTTTTCGATAATCTTACCGTAACACTTTTATGTACAGAATAATAAGACAAATCAATTAGTTTAAAAAAAAACGAATAATTGTTTAAAAAAATACAATATAAATAATTACATACTTTTTCTTAAAAACAATTATTTTTTTCTTACTAATTGATTTGTCTCATTATTCTGTACATAAAAGTATTACGATAAGATTATCGAAAACTAAATATTTTACGAGATATTTTATTTTTAATATCAAAATATGTCAGAATAAAATATAAAATAACTCAAAAAGTACTTAATGAAAAAATACTTTATTATAGTGTTTTGAAAAGCTCTCGAGATAAGCTACAAGAATATGCAATAAAAAGTAGGCAGTTCCATTTAAAAAATTGAAGGTGACCTTGCTTTTTTATGGAAAAAAAATGTTTGGTCAATTTTTATTATTGCAATTTGTTGCCGGTTAGAAACTGATAAATTTCTGTTTATGACTTTTTTATGTCAGATTATTGTAAGTGCCTTAAAAATTGTGGCGACCGTTACGAGGACCACCCTGTATATCTATATTTATTTTTATTTATTTATTTATTTATTTCAAGATACACGGGAGAGCCCATTTACATAACAGAGTTAAAAATAAAAAAAAAACTTTGAACATACAAATTAAAAAAGTAGACAATTACAAAAGTGCACACTGAACTGTATGCTTAAAGGTTGCTGCAGAGCAACGATAATAGATCACACAATTTAAGCGATTGACAGGCAAAATTACAAATTCTAGTAATGGTATCCGTATGTGATAAATTAGATCTATATACACTAGGCCTAAAAAGCGGAAAAGTGCGCAATGATCTGGGACATGCATTAAAATCAAGCAGAGACAACAAACATGGGCAGTTAATATTGCCATTAAGAGGATGCCGGATTACGGACAGAACGCGAATATTAGTAGGCTTGCAGAATCTTTTTGTTGATTAAAGATATCAACAAATCCTTTTCCACAATTAAGGTACACATAATAACGGAGTGCGGAGTTTAACATTTCATATGAAAAGTTAAAAAAAAATGAGAAAATTACAGTTTTGTTATCGGCTTCTGCCGTCACATTTACTTAATATAACAAATTTGTAATCTGTACGTGCCTAATCAGTAAACCTCGCACTCGGCATTTCATCATAGAGTATAAGTGAGCTTAGAGAAGTGAGTTTAGAAGCTTTAGAAAAAAGATTTTACAATGCTACGCTTTCGTGCATATGTGTGTGTGCGAGATCGAGGCTCAAGAGTAAAACAGAGCAGTAGATTAGATGCGTGATGTCGCGATAGACGGAGCTGCAATCTTACATGACAAGGACAGACATAATCGTACTACCTTTGTCTCTTTCATGCGCGTGAGAGTAATATACATGTATGCACTAACATTATTGCAGTATCTTTTCTCTCTCTATCATACGCTCTGTCTCTTTCTAATCGCTCGCTCGCTATGTGCTACGTATCGCTTAGCTTTATGCTCCTCGCATATTCACTTACGCGTTCACTCGCGCTTTTCTCTCTCTCTCTCTCTCTTTCTTTCTCTCTCTCTCTCTCTCTTTCTTTCTTTCTGCTCGTTCATTATTGTATTCTTCTATTTCTATTATTATATTCTTTTATTTGTTCAACTTTTATTCTTTCTATTCTCGTCTCCCTACATGAAAATAAATAAATTTATTTATTTATGTTTATTTGATACATCATAAATGAGATACACAATAAATTATTTTCTTTTTCTATTTAAATATAGTTAGATATAACACATGTACATACAAAAATACACATAATTAAATACTTTTTATATTTATGACATACACAATATCTCATTTATGTTCTATAAAATAAAGATGAATAAATTAATGTATTATTATGTAGGATGACGAGAACAGAAAGAGAAAAGGTCGAAGAAATAAAAGAATATAATAATGGAGATGAAAGAATACAATAAAGAAGGAGCAGGGAGAGAGAGAGAAAGAGAAAAAGAGAGAGAGAGAGAGAGAGAAAGCGAAAGAGAGAGAGAGAGAGAGAGAAAGAGAGAGAGAGAGAGACAGACAGAGAGAGACAGAGAGATTAATTATATTTATATATTTATAAATTATAATATTTTAATTAATTAGAAACAAGGATAAGAATAAGAATTAGGAACAAGGATAATGAAGTTGTAATACACAAATTTCATTGGAAATATAAATTTAATTTTAATTTTTTTTGTTTTGTACATTGTGTGTACAAAACATTGCGTGTGTGTGTATGTGTGTGTGTGCGCCTGTGTGTGTGCGTGTGTGTATTAATAATAACTATGCCTAATGTATTTATAATAAAAAATAATTAATATAATAGAAAATTAAAATTATAGATAAAATAAAATAAAATAATAAAATAAAAAATCATAAAATAAAACTAAAAACTAACTTAAAAATACACAAATTTAATTGAAAATATAAATCTAATTTTAATTTTTTTTGTTTTGTACATTGTGTGTACAAAACATTGCATGTGTGTGCGCCTGTGTGTGTGCGTGTGTGTACTGATAATAACTATGCCTAATGTATTTATAATAAAAAATAATTAATATAAGAGAAAATTAAAATTTTAGATAAAATAAAATAAAATAATGAAATAAAAAATCATAAAATAAAACTAAAAAATAACTTAAAAATAACGCATGTATCCGGATGGTGCGGATGGCGCAGGCACGTATCCAGATGATGCAGGCATATATGCGGGTGGCGCAGGCATATATGCGGGTGGCGCAGGCACATATCCGGATGGCACAGGCACATATCCGGATGGCACAGGTGGCGCAGGCACGTATCCGGATGATGCAGGCTGCACAGGCACGTATCCGGATGGTGCAGGCTGTGCAGGCACGTATCCGGATTGTGCAGACGGCACAAGCACGTACCCCGATGACAGGGATGCGGGCATGTACCCTGTTGCCGGTATATTGGGCATGCCAGCCTTCTTCTGCCTGCGCCTCTCCCGGAAGACCGCCCGCCGCACCGCATTACTAATGCGCTGGAAAAAAATTAAAATATTAATGTTTTTACACACACACACACACACGCACGCGCACGCGCACGCACGCACACACACACACACACACACATATATATACTGTATACTATTTACATATATATATTGACATATATACAGGGTGTCTCACCAAAAGTGGCCGCTCCTTTTTATGTTTTAAATTAAAAGAGATAGACCATAACAAATATATATAAAATTAAATGGTTCAAACCGAATTCTATTGTGAGCATAGTGGTTATTAACAAAAGCTGTAACGAACGGAAAGGTATGCATAATTTTTTATAATAATGTCAATATTTCAATATGATAAAAGTTGTAGTACCGTTTGAAACGAATACAATGATGTATGATATAATGTTAATATTTTACATATTATACGAGTTTTATCGACGTTCAAGTTGATAAAACATGTATAATATATAAAATATTAACATTATATCATACATCATTGTATTCGTTTCAAACAGTGCTACAACTTTTATCATATTGAAATATTGACATTATTATAAAAAATTATGCATACCTTTCCGTTCGTTACAGCTTTTGTTAATAACCACTATACTCACAATAGAATTCGGTTTGAACCATTTAATTTTATATATATTTGTTATGATCTATCTCTTTTAGTTTAAAACATAAAAAGGAGCGGCCACTTTTGGTGAGACACCCTGTATATATGTCAATATATATATATGTAAATAGTATACAGTATATATATGTGTGGATGTGTGTGTGTGTGTGTAAATATGTATATGTAAATATATGCGTGTATGTGTATGTTACAATGTATTATAATGCGCGATCTTTTTTAAAGCTGAAATATCATTTCTCATATTCCAGTTTTAAAATCATTTACGGTGAAGCAGTAACTGGCATGTACTTCGATGTACTACTATATTATTTGCAATTTATGTGTGATTTGCAAATGATATAATATATTGAATCACGCGCCTGTTACCATTTCACAAATAATTTTAGACTGGAAGATGAGAGATAATATTCCAACTTTCCAAAAAGTCGCATTGTAATACGCACACACATATACACACATTCACACTTATATGTATAGTATATGTATGTATATTACATGTGAAAGAAATACATTCCGTATATATATGTATGCTCGCGTATATTTTATACATATACGAGCACCATACACATGTAATATACATATATATTACATATAAGTGTGAATGTGTGTATATGTGTGTGCGTGTTACAATGCGACTTTTTGGAAAGTTGGAATATCATCTCTCATCTTCCAGACTAAAATCATTTGTGAAATGGTAACAGGCGCGTGATTCAATATATTATATCATTTGCAAATCACACATATAAATTGCAAATTATGTAGTAGTACATTGAAGCACATGCCAGTTACTGCTTCACCGTAAATGATTTTAAAACTGGAATATAAGAAATGATATTTCAGCTTTAAAAAAGATCGCGCATTATAACACATTGTAACAGACACATACACACATATATTTACATATACATATTTACACACACACACACACACACACACACACACACACACACACGTATCTATTAAAAAATTTTATAATAAAACTAACCGTTTGTACATTTGGTCCTCTGGACCGATCCGGGCCCGTCGGCATCCGCCTGTTCTCCGCTAGCGGCGACGTCGCCACGGTCACCCGCCTCCTCGGGTCCGCCGCTAGCAGTGACGTCGCCGTGGTCATCCTGGCCCTTGATGCCGTCGGCATAGACATCGGCATCGCTGCCGTTGTCGAACTCGGCATCGACATCGAGGCCGTTGTCCTCGTCGCCGTCGCCGTTGTCCTCGGCGTCGACGCCGTTGTCGAACTCGGCATCGACGTCGACACCGTTGTCGTCGGCGTCGTCGTCATCGGCATCGACATCGATGCCGTTGTCGTCGCCGTCGTCGTCCTCGGCATCGACATCGAGGCCGTTGTCCTCGGCGTCGACGCCGTTGTCCTCGTCGCCGTCGCCGTTGTCCTCGGCGTCGACGCCGACGTCCTTGTTATACGTCCGATAGGCACACTGCCTTCGCTTCGTGCTGCAATAAAAATAATATTATATATCCATATAATATTTCTTTATATTATTTTATTTTTGATTGAGAGAAGAGAGAGAGAGAGAGAGAGAGAGAGAGAGAGAGAGAGAGAGAGAGAGAGATAATAGAATTATAAATACTTACATAATCTAGGCATGGCTCACAGGATTTCTGCACTCGACTAACACTGATCAACAGTTGCAAGACAAATGATAATGTCCTGGCCGATTCCGAACACGTGCGCCGTTGCCACACGGTTCACAGTATCGAAAGAGAGAGCGAGAACGAACGAGGAGCAAGCGAGATGACAAACATCAAAGAGTTCCGAAGTCTCGCTCGCGACGCTCTCTTTATCTATAATATCTCGGGTTACATATCGTTTGTAAAATTTCTGTTTTTCGCATTTTATCGATATCAAAATAATTCTAATGGATTAATGAGATTCTTGCGATTAAAATAATACTAAACATGACATAAATCGGATAATTTTTAATCAATTATGTTATTAAAATTATGATTACTTATTTCATTTAAAATTATCCCATTTATGTCATATTTGGTGTCATTTTAATCGCAAGAATCTCATTAATCTGTTATAATTATTTTTATTAAATGCAAAATGAAAGTTCCAGTTTTTATTTTATAAGACGTTTATATATTGTAGATAAGGAAAAATGCCCGCGCAATGCTGGAGAGTCGACAAAAGCGAAAGCGAGAAAGAATGAAGGAGCAAGCGAGATGACAAATATCGAAGAGTTCCGAAGTCTCGCTCGCGCGGCTCCCTTTATCTATAATCTTTCACGTATATACAGGGTGTCCGACATGTAAGTAGCCAAACGAAAGGTGGAAGTAGATTGGATTCAACTGAGTCGAAAAGTCCTGAACCATTTTTTTTTATAACGCTTAATAAAGGAGTTATTATTCAGTAAAGTCTGGCCAATCAGCGCCGATCTTTAGCCGGGCGCACGTCAGTCAGCCGCACGCCGTGAAGTGTGCGCTATCGCAAACTACCAGGCGCGCGGCTCACCGACGTGCGCCCGGTTAAAGATCGGCGCTGATTGGCCAGACTTTACTCAATAATAACTCCTTTATTCAGCATTATAAAAAAAAATGGTGCAGGACTTTTCGACTCAGTTGGATCCAATCTACTTCCACCTTACGTTTGGCTACTTACATGTCGGACACCCTGTATATATATATGTCATCTTACTATAGAAAATCAGATGTCTGTATTTCGCATTTTATATATCCGAAAATAATTTTAATGCATTAATTACATTATTGTGATTAAAATGACACGTCGTAAAATATTAATAAATAATATTTTCATGTATCGAATTAATTATAATCAATATAAAAATAATTTTTTTGTTCGGTTACAGAATATTCGTTTATAAAGATGCGCATTTGTTTTTATTATTACGCGATATTTGTAGCATGCATGTATCTAAGTATGTATGTACGTATCGGGGAATAAGTCGACTGTAAACTGTAGAAAAGATGCCCGCGCGATGCTGGAGAGTCGACAAAAGCGAGAGCGAGGAAGAAGGAAGGGGCAAGCGAAATGACAAATATCGAAGAGTTTCGCTCGCGAGATTTGCTTCATCTGTCATCTTTCACATTTATATGTCATCTTATTATAGAAAATAAAATTTCTGTATTTCGTATTTTATATATCTGAAAATAATTGTAGTGGATTAATAACATTTCAGTGAGTAAAACATTTTGACATCAAGCACGGCATAAATCGGATTATTTTTACTGAAATAATTTTAATTACATAATTGTTTAAAAATTATCATTCTTCTGTGATCATAGTGTTTCATGTCATTTTCATCGGCAAAATTTTATTAATGTATTACAATTATTTTGGACATATAAAATAAGAAAATAATAATTTTAAAATATTTTGGGCAAGTCACAGCCATCGGATATAAGACTTTCAAATTTTCACAGGGAGGACAGGAAATCTTTTACACAAGCCGAAAAGTTTCTGTGATACTAATAGATGATTTATATACATATTTGATGCATATTTATGTACATATGTAAGTATAACATAAATGACAGTATTGATACAATAAATATCGGTACGATTAATAGCCGCACGTGGTAAGTGCAGGCTTGTTTGTTACCGCATAGATTCGGGTTCGAACCCGAGTAAGGAACACGGCGTTTTTAAGAAAAGCAACCTTCCCTTCCCCTCCCATGTTCAGTCACGATACGTGCCTGTGTCGCCTGCACCATCCGGATACGTGCCTACGCTGTATGCGCAGGTTATCCTTTTGCAATTTTTTTATTTTAGAAAGAAAATGTAGAAAAGTTAATTCTCAAATAAAATACGTACCTAATTTTGTTAGTAAAAAATGCTAATAAAATGCATATAAATATACATCTTTACTTTCACAAAAAGTTAAACATTTTTGGTTTATATTGATATGTGTAAAAGGAAAATGCAATAATTAATTGACCAATTGAATGTCGAACTTCTCTTATTACCTGTAATATGCTGATATGCTAACGTGTGTGTATGCATATATTTTCATCTAAAGTTAGCAACTTTATATATATGCACATATATATAAAGTGATTACTATAGTGATTAATTAATTATTGTATTTTTGTTTTACACATGTCCAAATTAATAAAAAGTGAACTTTATATAAAGATGAAAGTATGCATATATACCTTATTAATAATTTATTATTTACAAAATTGGTATTAAAGTTTGGTAATTTATCAATTATGTAATTATTGTATTTGTTCTTTTTATTATTCGAAAAAGAATGATATATATATACACAAATTATGAAATTGTACTATGTACCTATAATTTTCATTATACCGGTTTATTTTTAATTGCTAATAATATCATGTATTACTTTTTCGAATAATAAAATGAACATATACAATAATTACATAATTGATAAATTACCAAATTTTAATACCAATTTTGTAAATAATAAATTATTAATAAGGTATATATGCATACTTTCATCTTTATATAAAGTTCACTTTTTATTAATTTGTGGACATGTGTAAAACAAAAATACAATAATTAATTAATCACTATAGTAATCACTTTATATATATGTGCATATATATAAAGTTGCTAACTTTAGATGAAAATATATGCATACACACACGTTAGCATATCAGCATATTACAGGTAATAAGAGAAGTTCGACATTCAATTGGTCAATTAATTATTGCATTTTCCTTTTACACATATCAATATAAACCAAAAATGTTTAACTTTTTGTGAAAGTAAAGATGTATATTTATATGCATTTTATTAGCATTTTTTACTAACAAAATTAGGTACGTATTTTATTTGAGAATTAACTTTTCTACATTTTCTTTCTAAAATAAAAAAATTGCAAAAGGATAACCTGCGCATACAGCGTAGGCACGTATCCGGATGGTGCAGGCGACACAGGCACGTATCGTGACTGAACATGGGAGGGGAAGGGAAGGTTGCTTTTCTTAAAAACGCCGTGTTCCTTACTCGGGTTCGAACCCGAATCTATGCGGTAACAAACAAGCCTGCACTTACCACGTGCGGCTATTAATCGTACCGATATTTATTGTATCAATACTGTCATTTATGTTATACTTACATATGTACATAAATATGCATCAAATATGTATATAAATCATCTATTAGTATCACAGAAACTTTTCGGCTTGTGTAAAAGATTTCCTGTCCTCCCTGTGAAAATTTGAAAGTCTTATATCCGATGGCTGTGACTTGCCCAAAATATTTTAAAATTATTATTTTCTTATTTTATATGTCCAAAATAATTGTAATACATTAATAAAATTTTGCCGATGAAAATGACATGAAACACTATGATCACAGAAGAATGATAATTTTTAAACAATTATGTAATTAAAATTATTTCAGTAAAAATAATCCGATTTATGCCGTGCTTGATGTCAAAATGTTTTACTCACTGAAATGTTATTAATCCACTACAATTATTTTCAGATATATAAAATACGAAATACAGAAATTTTATTTTCTATAATAAGATGACATATAAATGTGAAAGATGACAGATGAAGCAAATCTCGCGAGCGAAACTCTTCGATATTTGTCATTTCGCTTGCTCCTTCCTTCTTCCTCGCTCTCGCTTTTGTCGACTCTCCAGCATCGCGCGGGCATCTTTTCTACAGTTTACAGTCGACTTATTCCCCGATACGTACATACATACTTAGATACATGCATGCTACAAATATCGCGTAATAATAAAAACAAATGCGCATATATATACGTGAAAGATTATAGATAAAGGGAGCCGCGCGAGCGAGACTTCGGAACTCTTCGATATTTGCTCCTTCATTCTTTCTCGCTTTCGCTTTTGTCGACTGTCCAGCATCGCGCGGTTGTTTTTCCGTATGTACAATATATAAACATCTTATAAAATAAAAACTTTAATTTTAATTTTGTGTTGTATCAATTTAAAAATAATTATAATGGGTTATTGAGATTCTTGCAATTAAAATGACACCAGATACGACATAAATCGGTTTATTTTTACTCAATTATGTAATTAAAAATATGATTACTTATTTCATACTGATAAAATGCAAAATGAAAGTTTCAGTTTTTATTTTATAAGACGTTTATACAGGGTGTCCGACATGTAAATAGCCAAACGAAAGGTGGTGGTAGATTGGATCAAACTGAGTCGAAAATTCCTGTACCATTTTTTTTTATAACGCTTAATAAAGGAGTTATTATTCAGTAAAATCTGGCCAATCAGCGCCGATCTTTAGCCGGGCGCACGTCGGTGAGCCGCGCGTCGTGCAGCGCGCGCTGCCGCATACTACCAGGCGCGCGGCTCACCGATGTGCGCCCGGCTAAAGATCGGCGCTGATTGGCCAGACTTTACTGAATAATAACTCCTTTATTAAGCGTTATAAAAAAAAATGGTTCAGGACTTTTCGACTCAGTTTGATCCAATCTACCACCACCTTTCGTTTGGCTATTTACATGTCGGACACCCTGTATAAACGTCTTATAAAATAAAAACTGAAACTTTCATTTTGCATTTTATCAGTATGAAATAAGTAATCATATTTTTAATTACATAATTGAGTAAAAATAAACCGATTTATGTCGTATCTGGTGTCATTTTAATTGCAAGAATCTCAATAACCCATTATAATTATTTTTAAATTGATACAACACAAAATTAAAATTAAAGTTTTTATTTTATAAGATGTTTATATATTGTACATAAGGAAAAACAACCGCGCGATGCTGGACAGTCGACAAAAGCGAAAGCGAGAAAGAATGAAGGAGCAAATATCGAAGAGTTCCGAAGTCTCGCTCGCGCGGCTCCCTTTATCTATAATCTTTCACGTATATATATATATATATATATATATATATATATATATATATATATATATATATGCGCATTTGTTTTTATTATTACGCGATATTTGTAGCATGCATGTATCTAAGTATGTATGTACGTATCGGGGAATAAGTCGACTGTACTATTCACACGCACACAGGCAGGCACATGCGATAATATCAGTGCGCGGCAGTACTCAGTCTCAGTCTCAGTCGCGCGTGTTGTGTACATACGCGTAACGAGAGATAACCGCGAAAGTGTGCTCAACCGTTATAACGCGTTATAACGCGTTGTATTTAAAAAACAAGTGTTGTGTTTGTGTAGTTATCGTGTGTTCATATAATGGGGCGAAAATGTAATGAGAAACGCTTGCCTCGCTTTGCCCGCAGACTTTCTTTAAAAAGAATAAGGGTCAAAAGGTTAGTATATTTATATATCATAATTCTAGAAGGAATTGTTTTAATGTATACTATATACTAATATGTCGCTAGATATTATTGAATTTTTTTTCCGTGCAGTTTACACTAAAATATAAGTATGATAATGTAATATTATATAAAAATGTAATATTTCAAACTTCTTTTTTTATTTTTTGGTTATATCTTTAAAGCAATTCCTAAATAGAAAACAACATAAAAACATTTGTATAAAAAAATTGTAACATAAAATTAATCTTTAAATAGAATTTAGAATTACTACTGTATATACATGAACATAAACATTATATGTATATGATGCACATAGTATTTAGTACTCATATAGTATTTTTGTTATAAAGAAATGGACAGACATGGGAAAAAAAAGAAAGAGAGAGAAAGAGAGAATAGGAATGAGTAAGCGAGGGAATGGCTGTACAACGATATATCGATTAATAATTCACATCAGTCGCTATACATTAGTGAGCATAAAGTATTGCTACGGAGAAAGATCCAACTATTTCCTTTTTTTTCTTACTTTTGGCACTTGTATAGACACTTGCTCACTTACACTCATATCCTCTTTTTCTTTCCCCATTCTTTTCTGTCCATCTCTTTCTGATCCGAGCATACTATATGTGTGTTATATATTATCTATATGTGTGCATATGTTTGTGTATATAGAATAGTAATTGTAAATTTATTAAAATATCATTTTTATGTTACATTTTCATAATATTTATATATGTGTATTGTCATATGAATATGAGCTATAAAAACAAATATCAATTTTTTATTTATATTAAAAACACGTAATAAATTAATTATTTAATAAATGAATTAATATTGGGAGAAAAAATCACATTAGATTAAATTAAAATTTGATTGAAGTTTAGAATTAAAGATAAAATAATGTTATTTTAAATCAAAATATCGAGAATTTAATTATTTGAAAAATAATATAAAAAATTTTTTACATGTACAATTTATTTTAGACAGGGTGTTCCAAAAGTAGCCAACTTCTTTTATATTTTTAACTAAAAGAGGAAGATCATAACGAATATATATGAAATTAAATAGTTTAAACCGAATTCTATTGTGAGCATAGTGGTTATTAACAAAAGCTATAACGAACGGAAAGGTATGCATAACTTTTTTATAATAATATTAATATTTCGATATAATAAAAGTTGTAGTACTGTTTGAGATAAATACAATGCTGCACGATGTACATTTTTTACATATTATACGAGTTTTATGGGCTTGAAATTTTGTGGGCGACATCTACTTTTTCGCTTTCGGCCCCACGAGATAGTCAATTTCTGATTCGTGCATTACAGATTGACGTATAATCATGTTGTCGTTTGATCATAATAATGATGAGAGTCAGAAGTTGGCCATATCGTGCAATCGAAAGTAAAAAGGTATACGTCACCTGCGAGATTTCAAACTGATAAAACTCATATACATTATATTAATTTAGCATAGCGAAGCATATCAATATATTTCGAAATACTGGCACCGTTATTCTGTAAATAGAATTCATAGGAAATCAGTGCAACGGCTTGAGATTCCGACCTGCCGTGTTTACACTTGTTCGATTCTCGATCGTCTTACCGCGCGCGCCGTGCCTCACCGAACGGTCTTCAGCTCACAATCAGCTGATTCGGGCACACTCGTATAATACGTAAAATATTCATCATACAGGATTGTATTTGTCTTAAACAGTACTACAACTTTTATTATATCGAAATATTTATATTCTTCTAAAAAAATTATGCATACTTTTCCGTTCGTTACAGTTTTTGTTAACAACCATTATGCTCACAATGGAGTTCGCTTTAAAGCATAAATTTGATAAATATTTGGTATGATTTATCTCCTGTAATTTAAAAAATAAAAGAGGATGGCCACTTTTGGTGGGATACCATGTATATAGATATATTTAATTTTATTGATCTTATTACAAACGCATATATATATATATATATATATATAATTAATTACAAGAAATAATTTAAATATAATAAGCAAATAAAATGCGTTTATTTACATTTGTATTAAAGAAACTAAATTTCCATAAACTTGATTATAAAATCCCTTCTAAATAATTATGAAACTTAATTATTTTACACTTACTTTCATTAATTATAACATTCTTTTAAATTTCAGAGAATTTGTGTAATTAAAAGTTTTTTAAATTGAAATCCTGATATAAAAGGAACAGTTAAATAAAATGATTGATAAATAAATCTATATTTATTTATAATATTTAACTTTAATTTCTCTATCTATTAGTCTATTAAAATTCTATTAACTAAACTTTAATTATTATTTAATTTTATTTACTTATATCTGTTAATTACATAATTATTTTATTATGCATATATATATATATATATATATATATACATACATATATATATGCGTATTATTCAATAATTATATGTAATTTACTGGTATAAGTAAATAAAATTAAATAATAATTAAAGTTTAGTTAATATAATTTTAATAGACTAATAGATAGAGAAATTAAAGTTAAATATTATAAATAAATATAGATTTATTTATCAATCATTTTATTTAACTGTTCCTTTTATATCAGGATTTCAATTTAAAAAACTTTTAATTACACAAATTCTCTGAAATTTAAAAGAATGTTATAATTAATGAAAGTAAGTGTAAAATAATTATGTTTCATAATTATTTAGAAGGGATTTTATAATCAAGTTTCTGGAAATTTAGTTTCTTAAATACAAATGAAAATAAACAAATTTTATTTGTTTATTATATTTAAATTATTTCTTGTAATAAATTTATTAAGACAATTTGACAAAAGTTATATACAATATTTTCAAATATTTAATACTACATATATATATATATATATATATATATATATATATATAAGCAATTAAAATATGTGAATTCCAATTTTTTTAAAAGAAATGAAATATAATTTTATAATTAAAAATATTTTTATAGTGATCTTGAGATGAAAAGAAAAAGAACTAAAATTATTAATAAATATTTAAATTTATATATATTTATATTGCTTTAATTTAATTTAAATTATTAATATGTATATATATACAATATGTATATGAAAATAATGTCAAAAGTATAATAATCTCTGAAAAATAAGAACTTAATCTTTTGCTTATCTTTATATTTAACTGAAAATTGATTATATTTATTTTGTAATAGTACTTAGTGCCACAGTAGTTAGTTAGCCAGAGGCGATCAATTCGTGAGCTGGATGTTGACAGAAATATTTCCCACCAAATGCGTTTTGCATGTGCGCTTTGGTTGATAAATGTCTCCCAGAAGCGATCAAATCGTGAGCTGGTTGTTGACAGAAATATTTCCCACCAAATGCGTTTTGCTTGTGCGCTTTGGTTGATAAATGTCTCCCAGAAGCGATCAAATCGTGAGCTGGTTGTTGACAAAAATATTTCCCACCAAATGCGTTTTGCATGTGCGCTTTGGTTGATAAATGTCTCCCAGAAGCGATCAAATCGTGAGCTGGTTGTTGACAGAAATATTTCCCACCAAATGCGTTTTGCATGTGCGCTTTGGTTGATAAATGTCTCCCAGAAGCGATCAAATCGTGAGCTGGTTGTTGACAGAAATATTTCCCACCAAATCCGTTTTGCTTGTGCGCTTTGGTTGATAAATGTCTCCCAGAAGCGATCAAATCGTGAGCTGGTTGTTGACAGAAATATTTCCCACCAAATGCGTTTTGCATGTGCGCTTTGGTTATTACAAAATAGAACATTATCTATTGTATTATAATAATTAATATTATTATTGATATTAATTTTCAGTACTAGTTATATAAGGTTTTATAAACAAAAGACTTATTTTTCAGAGATTATATTTTTATAATAATGCAAAGCGATAAAAAAAATGACATATCTTTTGATAGCAATGTTTTACAAAATACTTATACATTTATTTTTCTTTGCAGGCGACAGTTATTGCAATTAGTAAAAAGCCAGGAGGCAAATGACTCCAGGGACACTAGTATTGCTAAGGGTACTAATAACGAATCCATCGATTACCAGAAATCGGTGGAATCACTTCCTGATACGATGGATTCCAAAGTTAGTATCCAAACAATGCAGTGCCTGGAGTCAACTTCAAATACAGGTATGTGTTATGTAGAAAATGTAGAACTTTGCGAAGATAACAATAATTTTGTTATCGAAAAAGGCCTTCTGGATACAAATCGTATCCAGGAAAGCATGCCTGAAGGCCGTCGCATTCTCGACATTGCTTTTCTGTGGAATGAAATCCACAGAACATTCGATAATCATGCGCGAGGGATAGAGTGCCGATTTAAAGATTGGAAACTCATTAATTCTCGTCGCCGTGGGTTAATGACGCAGTTGTTCTTCAAGTGCCAAATGTGCAATTATGAAGCAAACATCTGGTCAGAACTCACCGAGTCAGAAACATTGGACGTTAATACGGCTGTTGTAGCAGGAACTGTTACAGTTGGAATCGGCTTTGCCCAGCTGGAAGAGCTGTGTGCAGCTATGAATATTCCATGTATGTCCGATAAAACTTACATCAAATATCGAGAAAATGTAATCAATGATTTTGAGAAAACAGCCATGGAAAATATGAAAATGGCTGGCGAAGTTGAAAAGCAACTCGCTCTCGAAAAAAAAGAAACTATAAACGGTATTCCGTACATAACTGTTGTAGCGGATGGTAGTTGGATGAAGAGATCGTACGGCAACGCCTACGATTCTCTTTCCGGTGTTGGTGCCATACTTGGTTACCGCACAAAAAAGGTTCTATTCGTCGGAATCCGCAATAAATTTTGCACGATATGTGATATAGCGGAACGAAACAGAATCGAACCAAGAGATCATAAATGCTACAAAAATTTCGATCGTAACGCAAGCTCCACAAGTATGGAGAGCGACGCCATTGCAGAAGGCTTTAAAAGTAGCCTGGAAATGCATGGAATGATTTATAGAACGGTTATTGCCGATGGTGATAGTAGCGTATATCAGACCATCGTTGATACTAGACCATATCGCGAACAAATGATAACCGTGAAAAAAATTGAATGTACGAATCATTTGCTTCGCAATCTATGTAAAAAGTTGAGGGCTGTAGCAGAGACAACTCAGCCAAAAATGCAAAGAAAGCGTGGTTTCGTGCAGCTACGAAATGTTGTAAAAAGCAACATTTTGAAAATACGAGAAGAGGTGATAAAAGCAATCGATTTGCAAAGAGAAGAAGAGCAACCTGACCATTATAAGGCAATGGAATTACAAAAAGATATCTTAAATATTCCTAGCCATATATTTGGTGAACATAAACGATGTAACGAACGCGGTCGTATATGTGACCGTGATGAAACAAAGAAAAATTATGTACCATATCTCAAGTTGCACGGTCTTTACCAAAAAGTAGAGAGTGCTATCGTATATTTAAGCGCTTATTCCGACAGCTTGTTGCTGAAATACACCAACAATCCTGCAGAATCGTTCAACTCGATAATCTGCAAAGAAATTGGTGGAAAGCGCATAAATTTTGGTAACCGAGGCTCCTACAATGCTAGAATTGCGGGGTCAGTTGTGCAATATAATACGCAACAAGTTCTCACGCAAATGCATAAAAGCATATGTCAAAATGTTCCTCTCATTGTCGAGACTCTGGAAAAGCGACGACAAGCAAAAGTTGCAAGAACCAGAGAATCTCGCGAAATGAATGGAAGGCAAAAGAAATTTAAACGGGAATCGGGAACAGATTGTCATTACGGCCCGCAATCACAAAAACCAGATCTTCCACCCGATGTTTTTGAGCAACTTCGAGAAAATCATTTGGAAAAGTTGTTTGAAAATGGGCAAAATTGGAGACAAATTGAACGTGATACAATGGAGCAAAATGAATCGGATTTGTGGCATTCATTGAGACACGAAATGTTGACAGCGTCTAATTTTGGAATCATATGTCGCATGAGACCGACAACATCTTGCGCCGCGACTGTGAAGAACATTTTATTTCCTCCCTCTATCGATACAGCGGCTATGAAATATGGTCGCGAGATGGAAAAAATTGCAAAAAAAGAATTGGCCGTAACATTGAACAAGGAGATTAAAACTTGCGGATTATTCATTCATATTGAAAATCCATGCTTGGGTGCTTCTCCTGACGGACTCATAGATGAAGATGGTCTGGTAGAAATAAAATGTCCTCTGTCAGCTGAGCATTTAACAGCGGAAGAGGCCATAAAGACGCTGCCTCAACTAAAAGGCATCTTTGATAAGAGCAATGCAGATAAAATGAATCGGAATCACCGATTTTTCTATCAAGTTCAAGGCCAGTTAAATATAACGCAGCGAGATTATTGTATTTTCGCTGTGTGGACGCCAAAAAGCATTAAAATAATACGTGTAAATAGGGATAATGCATTTTGGAGTAATCAAATGCTGCCCTTTTTAACACGTTTTTATTACGATTGCATGCTTCCAGAAATCTTGGATAGTCGGCATAATAGACATATGCCAATTAGAAATCCAAGATATATAATAGAAGCTCAACAAAAAGTAGGCAAAAAAATAATTAATCGAAAAAGTCTTCGACAATGTAATATAGAAGACGAAAATATTATCGACGAAAATAAATATTTCGAATCGAATATTGTTCCAATGGAAGCAACTATTACTGCTGTTACTGCTCTGAATGCAGAACAAGATGACGATTGCATCGTTGTTAGTTACTCACAAAATGAAGAAGAGCTAACTGAAGACGACATGGCAAAACAAAAAGAATTTCTCGATAACTCGATTGCTCCTTTTTATTTAGTAAAGGATAACGTATTACCTTAATATAGCAAAATAAACGACGAATCATTAGACCTATTTTTACGCGTCGTAAGAGATAATTCTCCTTTTGAAACACAAAGTGTGCTATATTTGGAATATCCTCATATAATTGAAGCAAGTCGTAGTGACAAAAGCTTACAAATTATTGGAGGAAATTGCAGTGATCACTGGCGATGTATATTTTTTGACGGCACCAAACTTCGAGTGTACGACAGTCTACCCAGTTGTACATACGATAAATTGGTGTCTAAAGAAAAAAATTACATTCATCGTCGTTATCCACAAATAAGTGCAAATAATATAATATTTGAAAAGGTTCAAGTACAACCTAATGGTACATGTTGTGGAATTTATGCTGCAGCTTTCGCTACAACTATAGCATTAGGAGGAAATCCTTCTAATGAGAAATATTCTAATAACGTGGAATATATGAGGCAACATTTTCTTAAAATTGTAGAAGAAAATAAATTGCTGCCTTTTCCAAAATAAAAAAAATTTATCATTATCCGATAAATTTATCGTTATATTGCAATGAATATTGTTGGAAAAAGATGCCTCAATGCAAATGTCTCGTTTGCAATAAAATCGGAAAGACGAAAAAAAAACATTATGGTTGCGTTCTCACGCGATTGGGCGATGGAGAGGCCCATTCTATTCTCGATATCTGATATAATATCGAAATATTATATCATATAATTTTCTGTTATCTCGATGTGCTTATGAAGCAGAAAATATATTGTGACTGTTTGTAAATATTACAAATATATAATTATGCAAACTTTAAAAATTTGCATAATATATTTTGCATTATTATTTTCTTTCCATTATATCTATTTAGCAAACAAGTCATAAATTGTGACTTGTAGAAAATTATACACGAATATTGCTAATATCCTTTATATATATAATAAATATCGTTGGAAAGAAACTCCTAAATGCAAATTTAAATAGGAGAGACGAAAAAATATATATATATGGTTGCGTTCTCACGGGAATGGGCGATGGAGGGGCCCATTCTATCCTCGATACATATATATACTGGGTGTATAAAAAGTACCGGGACGGTGAAATATCTGGAAAACTAAGCATTTTCGAAAAAAATGTTTCAAATAAAAGTTGTAGAGTTTCAAAAAATCTATTTACTAGATACTATGAGTTTAATCTTGGGTGGCGTCGTCAAGGTCAAGATAAGATCACCTTATATTTTTAAAATGGAAATCCCTTCTTTTTATTGCATATTCTTATAGTTTATCTCGAGAGCTTTTCAAAACACTATAATAAAGTATTTTTCATTAAGTACTTTTTGAGTTATTTTATATCTTAATCTGACATATTTTGATATAAAAAATAAAATCGTAAAATATTTAGTTTTCGATAATCTTACCGTAATACTTTTATGTACAGAATGATGAGACAAATCAATTAGTATAAAAAAAATAATTGTTTTTAAGAAAAAGTATGTAATTATTTACAATGTATTTTTTTAAACAATTATTTGTTTTTTTACACTAATTTATTTGTCTCATCATTTTGTACATAAAAGTATTACGGTAAGATTATCGAAAACTAAATATTTTACGATATATTTTATTTTTTATATCAAAATATGTCAGATTAAGATATAAAAAAACTCAAAAAGTACTGAAAAATATTTTATTATAGTGTTTTGAAAAGCTCTCAAGAAAAACTACAAGAATATGCAATAAAAAGTAGGGGTTTCCATTTAAAAAATTCAAGTTGACCTTGTCCTGACCTTGGCGACGCCACCCAAGGTCAAACTTATAGTATCTAATAAATAGATCTTTTGAAACCCTACAACTTTTATTTGAAACATTTTTTTCGAAAATGCTTAGTTTTTCATATATTTTACCGTCCCGGTACTTTTTATACACCCTGTATATATAAATAAATATATATATATAAATATATATATATAAATATAAATATATATATATATATATATATATATATATGCACATCATGACAAAATCAAAAGAGACAATATGAGCAATATTATATTATTGTGTTCAAAATATGTATGCGACACCGACATCTGTGCTCTAAAATTGCTTGTACGAGATAGAGAAGTAGAAATACAACATTTTTTCTGTCTCCACATATTTAACACAACGCGAAAAACTTGGGTTTTATTGCTCTGTCTAAAATATGCATATGTCCCTGACTTTAATTATTCTACGTAATACTGTCGATAACGTAACTATAATGCGTTGGTAATATACCGACACTTTTAGTTATGTTTAGAGGAGGGCGCTAACCCGTCGGAGTTCGCCCGTCGCTCCGGCATCCTCTTAATGATGTTAAATAAAAAGGCAGCATCGGCAACAAGCCGGCGGATTTCCAAGGTGGGCAAGTTAAGACGCTGCATGATATGCGAGTAATCGTGGTCAAGTCTACTCATAGGGGAGCCAAGTCTAAAAGACGCAAATTGCAGAAAATATATTTCCGTTGGTAGGGAGACCAAATTACACTCGCGTATTCCAAGTGAGGACGCACCAATGACGTATACAAAATGCGAAGAGTAATCGGATCTCGAAAGTCGCAGGAGAAACGCTTTATGAAACCTAAAGTCTTAATAGCCGAGTTAATGGCAGTATTTATATGCAAAGCATAAGAAAAAGAAGAATCCATTAGTACGCCTAAATCCTGAACAGAGTCAATACTCCTAAGCAAATGACCATTTATAACATACTGAAAGTTTATACGATTATGAGTTCGTGCGATTGACATGCAATAGCACTTGGACAAATTCAGATGGAGATTATTATTCAAACACCATTCAGCTAGCACATTGAGATCAATTTGCATAAGAGAGCATTGAGACAAAGAATTCGCAATCATGAATATTTTTAGATCATCCGCATACAGCAGCGCATTAACATATTTAAAATTACATACTAAATCATTTATAAAAAGAATAAATAGAAGAGGGCCCAAGTGCGAACCTTGGGATACGCCCGATGAAGCGTGAAACGCATTTGACAAAACATTCCGAAAGCGCACCCTTTGAACTCTGTTATACAGGTACGAACGCAGCCAGACTAGTATATTACCGCAAAAGCCAATAGCCTCTAGTTTGTAAAATAAAATGTTATGATCAACAAAGTCAAATGCTTTAGAGAAATCAGTATATATGACGTCGATCTGTGCACCAGAATCAAGAGCCGCACATGCATAATTGTTAAATACGGAAAAGTTAGTCACGGTAGATCGTCCATTCACAAAACCGTGGTGCTCATCGCAAATGACATGTTTGACTAAATAAGATAATTTAGCAGTAATGATTTTCTCAAAAATTTTAGGCATGACATTTAGTATAGAGATAGATCTATAATTTTTGACATCCTCCCTTGAACCTGATTTAAATACAGGAACCGTAATAAACCGCTTTCGCGAGGCGGTGACGGATAACTCGGTCGGGATCCGGGGCTCGTGAAAGGGTATCGAGAGACGAACGAAAGTGATGTTAGGTAAAATATAATTTATTGCGTGTTGTGGTGTGTATGTACAACGTGTGTGTTTTATGTGTGTGAGTGTGTATAGGTGTGCGAATGTATTATGGTGCGTGCGAGACGAGTGACGAGTGAATGAGTTCGCAAATGTATAACAGTGATTGGTTGAGCGCAGAGTATCGAATGTATCGTGGTGTGTGTATCGGTCGCCCGTACGGCGGTACGGCGGTGTGCGATTTACAAATGCTTATGATCGTTTGACTTTAGATATTTATATAAACGCGTGTACAATGCTGAACGGATCGTGGTGTGATCGGACCGGGTGCGGTGCATTCAATGCAACGCGCGGATGCGTTGCGCGGTGCGCGAGTTCGGCGGATCGATAGAATATCGATTACGAATCGCGGACAGCGATTTCGGCAGAGGCCGTTAGCTATCGGGCGGTAATTTCGGTCGGCTCGGTGGGCGGTCCTTCGCCGCGTACTTATTGATGGCGGCTATCGATCGGTGTCGCGGGAGGGATGTGGATCATCCCCCGACGCGGGACTTAGCGCGCCGTATCAATGGCGCGTTCCGATATCGTGATGGTGGTCGGGCCGTATTAGTTACGCGTCTCTAGTGCGGTTTGTTGTAAGTCAGGTCTGTCCCCGTGTAATTAGGGAGTGCAACGGCCGACGAGAACACCCGTCGATGGCAGGGAACTCCCTACCACTAGATGAGCGCCGTTGCACGCAGGTGGTCGGATTGTTTCGAGGTGTCGAGTACTCTCGACGGGGACGAGTACGCCCGTTCCCGTTTGCCTCTCTTTAAAGATTTCGGACGGATCGCTCTCGGAGATGCCGCAAACTCTCGGCGGAGGCTGAGTACACCCAACCCCGTTTTTCTCTCTCTCTGAGCGGTTTAGGATCTAGGCGGTTTCCAGGCGTCTTACAGACTCTGGCGGTGCGGAAGATCTGGTCTCGATGTTCAGAAACGCGCTCTATTTATACCGGTTTTCGGTGCGCGCGTCTGCGTAATTCGCCTATTGTTCTAACGGTATCTGGTTTATCGTTGAACCGGCGCGCGCAACTCGGGTATTTTCGGTAACGGTCGGGCGGTTACCCGAGCGCGCCGTCGGCTCTCGATGTTTTCGCGCGTCTAACGGCGGTTATATGTTTACGCGTTTCTGATGTTATTTAAAAAATGGGCGCTCAGCGCCTCCGCATTTGCCCGACCGGTGTTCGTCGGGCGGCGGACTTCCGGCGGATCGGCGGCCGGGTACGGTACAGTAACGATGGGGGGAATGCATCGTTACATCACCCCCCCTCGCAGGATATGCCTGAATTTAGAGGCATTCGCTAGGTTCCGCGGTGGTCGGCGTACTTTGCTCGCAATTTAATCTAGTCGGCGGCGGTACCTCAGTTCTCCGTTCTTTGAGAACCTCATGACCCAGTGGCCTTGCGGTGACCGGATCTTATACTTCCGTGACACGTGCACGGCGAAGTGGGGCACGTCAAAGATGATGCCGGACTCCACTTGCACGCGGATCGGTGGCGGCGGTAACGGGCCGGTCGGCATCAGGAGGCGAGTCGGTTGGTCTTCGCCGGTCTCGTTCTCGGTTTCCCGCGATCTCTTGCGGGCCGGAGTGCTTGCTGGTCGGCGCGAGCGGGCAGGCGGCGGTGGTGGTGCCTGCATCAGCTGCTCCATTTTCAGCTGATTGACACGGTCGGAGCGCTGTATCAGCGTGCCGATTTTTGGCGGTCGGCTCGGCGGTCGGACGGCTGGCCCGGTCGGTGGACGGTCGGTCGTCGGCGGCTGTTCATTGCCGGTTCAGCTGGTGTTCGGCGTCGGTGGTCGATATTGGAACCCTGGGTCGTCCAGGAGCTCGTTGATGGCAGCTAGGATGCTTTCGTGATCGCACATCTTTGCTATCTGTGCCGTTAGAGCTGGAGTTCGGCTGTTTATTCTTCCCCGTCAGTAGTGGGGGTATCATCCTCGTCCTCGGGGTTGTTATTGTCGCCGTTTTGTTTGGTCTTTGCGACTTTGAGATCCTGAATGTGTACATGTTTGTACCATTTTCCCCGCTTGCTCCTCAGGTCTACTATTACCGGCGAGATAATTCGGCGAACTTCGAGCGGCCCGATATATTTCGGCGCGAGTTTCGCGTTGAAATTGTCGGCTTTCTTTGACAGCGGGTGGTCTTTCTTCCACACCCATTCGCCGATGTGCGGTCTCCACTCTCGTCGCCGGAGATTGTAGTATTGCTCTTGCCGCTGGAAAGCTCTCGCAAGTTGGATTCTGACGATTTTATATGCGTCGTCCAGCCGTTCTCGCGTCGTGTCCGGGGCCGTTTTCTCGGTTGTTGGTGCGGTGCGGTGCGGCGGTACAAGCTCTCGCCCGTGGTTTACGTATGCCGGTGTGTATCCGGTAGCGTCATGTACGGCCGTATTGAATGCAAACTGCAATGCGGGCAGGTGTTCGTCCCAGTCTCAATGGTCTTTGTCGACGAATTCGCCGATCATCGTCTTGATCGTCCTGTTGGTTCTTTCCACCGGGTTGCAGTGCGGTGCATAGGCGGGTGCGGTCTTATGCTGGATATTGAACGCGCGCAGTCGGTCGTTAAATTCCTTGGAGGTAAACTGCGTGCCGTTATCCGACAGGATTGATTCCGGTCGGCCGTGTCGGTGGATGACTCTCTCGGTGATGGCCTTCGTGACGGTTTTTGCGGTGGCTTGGCGAAGCGGTGTTAATTCCACCCATTTTGAAAACCGATCTTGCATCACGTAGAGCCACGTGTGGCCCTGTCGTGAGCGCGGTAAGGGCCCTACGAGATCGGTAGTGACTTGCTCCCATGGGCGCTGAACGTCGGTCGCGTGGAGCTTTCCGGCCGGTTGTTGTTGGGCCACCTTGTGCTTCTGGCAGGTTTCGCACGTACGCACATATCCGGCGATCGCTCGGAACATCCCCGGCCAGTAATAATGCTCGGCGATGCGAGCGATTGTTTTCGCGATCCCCAGGTGTCCGGCGGTTGGTGCGTCGTGATAATTTCTCAGCACCGTGTGGCGTTGATCCTCCGGCACGCACTCCTTCCATTGTTCCTCTGCGGCGTGCTCCTTGAAGTTCAGGCTGTGTAGGATATGGCGGAACAGTTTCCCTTCGCTGATTCGATAGTCCGGTCGGCTGGCTGGTTCGCGCTCTACCTCCGCGAGGATTCGTTGGTACCAGCGGCACCAGCGTGCGGTCGCGGCGCAAAGCTCAGGTTGTCGCGATAGGGCGTCCGCCACTCGGTTGAGCGTGCCCTTGCGGTACTTGACCTCGAGGTCATATTGCTGGAGCTCAAACAGCCACCGGGCGAGTCGCCCGGTGGGAGCCTCCAGACGCTGTAGCCATTTTAACGACTGGTGGTCGGTTAGTACGGTGAAGGAGTACCCCTCGAGGTAGCCCTTCATTCGCCGAATGCCCCATACAACCGCGAGGCATTCTAGCTCGGTGGCGCTATAATTACGCTCGGCGCTGTTTAATGTCCGGCTCGCATACGCTATTACGCGCTCCCCTTCCTCGAAGTACTGCGTCAAGACGGCTCCGAGGCCGTTAGTGCTGGCGTCCGTCTGCAGCACAAAGCGGCGCGTGAAATCCGGGCAGGCGAGAACGGGGGCCGAAATAAGTGTCTGTTTTAACTCGCGAAACGCTTTCTCCTCGTCGGAGCCCCATGTCCACCGAGCGCGTTTCTTCGTTATTTGTGTAAGCGGCGCGGCAATGGTCGAAAAATTCGCGATGAAACGCCGGTACCAGGACGCCATCCCCAGGAATTGTCGAACTTGTTTCACGTTTTTCGGCTCGGGCCAGTTGGCGACGGCGCTGACCTTGTCGGGGTCCGTCCGTATCCCTTCGCGATCAACCACGTGTCCTAGGTACTTTAGTCGGTCGACGCAGAATTTGCACTTCTCCGGGTTGAGGCGCAAACTCGCCCCCCGAAGTCGGCGGAAGACTTCGGTTAGTAAATTTAGATGTTCCTCGAACGTTTTGCTGATTACGATGATATCGTCTAAGTAGACAAATACGTTCGGTTCGAGGGCGGGGCCGATAACGGTGTCCAACAGTCGTTGGAAGGTGGCCGGTGCGGAATGCAGTCCGAACGGCATGACTGTAAATTGGTACAGTCCTCTTCTGGGTATCGTAAAGGCGGTCACCGGACGGCTGGCTGGTTTAAGCGGTACTTGCCAGTAACCATTCTTTAGATCGAGCGTTGATAGATATCGTGCGCCCCGTAGTCTTTCTAGTGTCGCGGTCACTTGCGGCAATAGATATGCATCCTTCTCGGTGGCGTCATTTACCTTGCGGAAATCTATACAAAAGCGGTATTTTCCGTCTTTCTTTTTGACTAGCACTACGGGCGAGCTCCAGGCGCTCTTGGACGGTTCGATCACGCCGGCGGCCTCCATTTCGGCCACCTCCCGGTCTATGACTGTCTGCATCGCCGGGTTTCGGGGCCGGTATCGTTGTTTTATCGGCGTTGGGTCTCGCAGCCGTATCTCGTGGTGCATACGGTCGGTCGGTCCCTGGATGTTTTTGAATTTGTTTAGTTCTCGGTCGAGCAAACTTCTTAGTTTGCTCGCTTCGTTCCCAGTCTGTGGCGCTAGACCCCCCGTGGTTCCGTACACTGGCGGGGTACGCGAGCCTAGGTAGTACGGTGGTGGTACCAGACGGATGCCGATGCGTGACCAGAGGTCCACCCCGATCAGTACCGGACTCTCAAGCGTCGGCAGGACCGTAAATTCGTGCTGGTATTTTCTCGCCCCGACGCGAATCGGCAGGATGATCGTGCCGGCTGTGCTCACGATGTCGCCGTTGGCCAGTTGTACCTCTCCTTGTTGCGACGCCCGTTTATGCCCCCCTTGTTGCGCGCGGGTGGCCGTTGTCGCGTTTATAAACGAAATCTCGGACCCCGAGTCGAGCAGCGCGTCGTACTGGTGCCGATCGATGCGTACGCGTAAGTGCGGCCGTGGATTGTAGCTTAGTTCGGGCTCGGGGTGTTGGCCGTCGCGGCCCCGGCCCGCCAGGCGTTTTCCGTCGGCGGGTGGCACTGGCGTGTTAGCACCCCGTCTTTGCCGCATTGAGAACAAAATTTCCGCGGTGGGCGTTTGCAGTCGGCTCGTGTGTGACCCCGCTGCTTACACCCCCAACAACATTCTTCCCTGTTGTAGGCTGCGGCGACGGTCGGTTTCCCGGTTCCCGAACGGCCGGGCGATTGTTCGGCCGCGCACTGTTCATCAATCTCTTCGTGTTCGGTTGCGCGTGCTTGTAAGTCGTCTACGTTCCCGTAGTCGTCATACGCCATGAATCGCTTGAGCTCTGGGCGCATGTTCTGGTATACGCGTTCGTATTCCTCCTCCGGCGTGCATCCGCCGGCCCGGCGTATCAGTGTGAAGATGTCGGCCACGTATTTCTTGAATTTTTCGCCCGGTCGTTGTCGACGGTCCGCGGCTTCGCGGCGGAGGGCGGCCTGGTATCGGCGGGGCAGAAATTGCGCGCGGAATGCTCGGTCAAAGTCCCCCCATGTTTGCTAGCGGTGGCGCGTATTTCGGCACCACCGTAATGCGTCTCCCTTGAGTAGCTCGGGGAGCTCGAGCAGCATCGCGGCCTCGGGGTACCGATGTCCGGTTTTTAGTTCCTCTAAACGCTCGAGGAAATCGAACGGATCGCGCCCGTCGAAGTGACATCCCCATTTGCGCATTTGGCATAGTATTTCGGAGCTATCGGGGGGCGCGGGGTGCGCGGCGTGGGTCGGTGGTACGGTGCGCGGCGGTGTCTGGGCCGCGGTCGTGGGCTCGTCGCCGTGCGCCCCGAATTCGTCGGGATGCGCCTCGACATATCCGGACATCCGTCGTCGGATATCGTCGAGGGTACCGGACGTGTCCACGCCCCGGCCGACGGTCACTTCGATAAGTTGCGCTTTGGGTAGGTTATATATCCACCCTTTCATTTTCGCACTTGTACGACTCTTCGTCTCGTGTAGCTAGGGTTCGTGTCTCGATACGGTCTGGTCGAAACGGTCCCTGTTCGGGCGCCAATGTAATAAACCGCTTTCGCGAGGCGGTGACGGATAACTCGGTCGGGATCCGGGGCTTGTGAAAGGGTATCGAGAGACGAACGAAAGTGATGTTAGGTAAAATATTACGCAGACGCGCACGCCGAAAACCGGTATAAATAGAGCGCGTTTCTGAACATCGGGACCAGATCTTCCGCACCGCCAGAGTCTGTAAGACGCCTGGAAACCGCCTAGATCCTGAACCGCTCAGAGGGAGAGAGAAAACGGGGTTGGGTGTACTCAGCCTCCGCCGAGAGTTTGCGGCATCTCCGAGAGTGATCCGTCCGAAACCTTTAAAGAGAGGCCAACGGGAACGGGCGTACTCGTCCCCGTCGAGAGTACTCGACACCTCGAAACAATCCGACCACCTGCGTGCAACGGCTCTCATCTAGTGGTGGGGAGTTCCCTGCCATCGACGGGTGTTCTCGTCGGCGGTTGCACTCCCTAATTACACGGGGACAGACCATCCCGACTTACAACCAACCGCACTAGAGACGCGTATCTAATACGGCCCGACCACCATTACGATATCGGAACGCGCCATTGATACGGCGCGCTAAGTCCCGCGTCGGGGGATGATCCACATCCCTACCGCGACACCGATCGATAGCCGCCATCAATAAGTACGCGGCGAAGGACCGCCCACCGGGCCGACCGAAATTACCGCCCGATAGCTAACGGCCTCTGCCGAAATCGCTGTCCGCGATCCGTAATCGATATTCTATCGATCCGCCGAACTCGCGCACCGCGCAACGCATCCGCGCGTTGCATTGAATGCACCGCGCCCGATACGATCACACCACGATCCGTTCAGCATTGTACACACGTTTATATAAATATCTAAAGTCAAACGATCATAAGCATTTGTAAATCGCACACCGCCGTACCGCCGTACGGGCGATCGATACACACAACACGATACATTCGATACTCTGCGCTCAACCAATCACTGTTATACATTTGCGCACTCATTCACTCGTCACTCGTCTCGCACGCACTATAATACATTCGCACACCTATACACACTCACACACATAAAACACACACGTTGTACATACACACCACAACACGCAATAAATTATATTTTACCTAACATCACTTTCGTTCGTCTCTCGATACCCTTTCACGAGCCCCTGATCCCGACCGAGTTATCCGTCACCGCCTCGCGAAAGCGGTTTATTACATTGGCGCCCTGGAACTATGAGGCTATCTTTTCAGAGAGCAGGGAAAATTCCTGCTCTTAAAGATTTATTAAAAATAATACACAGAGGTCGAGATATAATAAACTGACAGTATTTGAAAAATAGAGGAGGTATGCCATCCAATCCTGGACCCTTATGAATATCGAGAGAATTTATAGCATTAAAGACGTCACCAAAGTCAATAGATAAGTCAGAAAGTAAAAAGGTAGAGTCATTGCGATAAGCAGACGAGCAGACGCATGAATGTTTTTTATGAACCGATCCAAAAAATTGCGCAAAGAGATTAGCCACAAAAATATCGGTGTCAGCATAATTACCATCCAAGCACATGCAGGAAGAAAGGACTCTGTCGGGAGCGTCCCGTTTACCACGTTGATATTGAACACGGTCCCGATTGACCACGTTGAGATTGACCACGTTGCGATTGACCACGTTGCGATTGACCACGTTGCGATTGACCACGTTGATATTGACCACAGTCCCGATTGACCACGTTGATATTTACCACGGTTCCGATTGACCACGGTCCCGATTGGTCACGGTTCAAATTGACCACGTTGATATTGACCATGGTCCCGATTGACCACGTTAATATTGACCACGGTCCCGATTGACCTCATTAATATTGACCACGGTCCCGATTGACCACGTTAATATTGACCACGGTCCCGATTGATCACGTTAATATTGACCACGGTCCCGATTGACCACGTTAATATTGACCACGTTAATATTGACCACGTTAATATTGACCACGTTAATATTGACCACGTTAATATTGACCACGTTAATATTGCCACGTTAATATTGACCACGGATCAATACATGTCGTTACTAGGGCATGTACTTTGCAAGTTGTAAAGCGAGGTCCATTGTGCCAGACTGGCGGAGGGGGTGCGGGAGGGGGGGCCAAAGGACCCCCTTGCACCACCCCGCATGTGTGTGTGTGTTACATGGTTTTTCAGTCGGGACTGTGGTCAATATCAACATGGTCAATCGGGACCGTGGTCAATATCAACGTGGTCAATCTCAACGTGGTCAATCGGGACCGTGGTCAATATCAACGTGGTCAATCGGGACTGTGGTCAATCGGGACCGTGGTCAATCGGGACCGTGGTCAATATCAACGTGGTCAATCGGGACCGTGGTCAATATCAACGTTTGTCAATCGGGACCGTGGTCAATCGGGACCGTGGTCAATCGGAACTGTGGTAAATATCAACGTGGTCAATTGGGACTGTGGTCAGTCAGGACAGTGGTCAATCGGGACCGTGGTCAATATCAACGTGGTCAATATCAACATGGTCAATCGCAACGTGGTCAATCTCAACGTGGTCAATTGGGACCGTGGTCAATATTAACGTGGTCAAACGGGTACCACTCGACTCTGTCAGATCTTTTGGAATTAACAAAGCTCCAAAACGACCTGTCATTACAGGAAATATTACGCTCCATTAAGCTCACTTTCGCATGATCACGGTCGGCAGCATGTACACATTCCGCGCGCAAGCTGAAGAATACAAGATAATATTAAGAATGTATTCATCGTACTTATACATATACGCAAAATACATGTGGTACACGAATGAGCTGTCTTCTTTTTATCGCGTATCCCTTCTGCCGCGCCTTCGTTTTTATCGCGATAGTCTCCCCCGAAAGCGACATTTCTCCTACTCTAATACGTTTAATTGAGACAACGTTTATCCCGCTTTGTTCGCCATAAAGTATCCCGCAATCCGCGAACAAAGTACATTATGAAAGAGATCGACGATGTGGACGGTTACTTTAAATAATCACGCATTTCGCGTGGTCTTTCCAACACCAGTACGTAGCATTTCGCAGTGTACATTTGATAAAAATTGTGTAATATTTTTTTACACAATATTTACAGGATAAATATGCGATGTCCGAAAGCGACATCCGTATAGACGGATTCATGAACATTAAATATCGACATTGGGTACGATGGGTGCGGCGACGCGCACGAGAGGATTTCGCCGACTTATGGGGAGACAGTGGGCGAGCTCGCGAATACGACGTCGAAATGAACGGGCGAACCGGGACATTTTCTGCTTAAGAAAATTGTTCGGCCTCGAGCCAGACGACGAATACGTACCGTTCAGCGTGCAATGGCGGAAAATGGATAGCGAAACGGGCGAACCGATACAGTAGTCGAACGAAAGGCGAACGACTAATCATGAGTATTTCTTTTAAAATCTATAATGGATAATTTAATATTTAAAGTAATAAGATTTACTACTAATTTATTTTTTTCTGTTTCAGAAGAAAAAATTTATATTTTATTTATATTATATTTAAATAGCATTTATATTATATTTAAATTTGCATTTTATATACATATTTTACGCATTTTATGTATTTTATGTATTTTATGTAATCTTTAAAAAATATATTCATCGTTGTTTACAAATGAATCCTGTCTTTCCTTTTATCGCGATCGCATATCCTTCCGCGATAAAAGAGAGCATCGGCGCGACGCGAGAGAGAAGATCGACGCTGGAGAAGGATAGCGCACGATACGGCGCGACCGTATAGCGAGGGATTTGCGCGAGCGTATGAAAAGGATAGCGCGATGGGTTCGCACGGGATGTGAGAGAGATAGCGCGAGTAAGAAAAAAGGATTGAACAAAATATACACTTTTAATACTGATAACATTTTTTTATTTATAAATCTTGTATACAGGGTGTAAATGAATACCTGTTACAAACTTCTAGGGTATGTAGAGGGTTCAAAGTAGATCAACTTTTAATAAGGAACTCATGTCCGGCAACGCACCGTTTGCGAGCTGCAGACTGGAACTGTTGGTATGTTCAGTATTAGGAATAATTCTCATAATAACTTTATTTGCTTACATTACACTACAAAAATGTTTAGCAATGTCAAAACAGATGGCTACAATAATTGCTCATAATGACGACCACCAACTTCGATGCAAGCATGGTCGTTTCGCCCAGGGGAAACGACGCGTTTACTGTACTAATTACCCGCCGAAAACAACGCGTCGTTATCCCCACCCGGGGGCGAACGACGCGATTACCGCTAGACGCTCGGGTATAAAAAGGCAGCATTTTGACATCTCATTACCAGAACGATTCCTGAATCCTCTCGAACAGTACGCTCCGAGCTACGATACCAGATCCGATTCTAGAACTCGCAGAAAATGACGGAACGTGAGATTGACGCGTACGCAGTCTCCACCGAGCATTCTCGGTCTCCTCGCCGCCTGCGAAATCCTCACGAAAGTCCGACCTAGTCAACGAAAGCGGAGAGTTCGCCGCTCTCTTAGATTCAGTCTAACAACTCCAGTCTCGACTCCAACTAGCTATCCTCGATCCGCGTACGGAAGCAGGGATGGAGAATTCTCCGCCCGATCGAGGATCCTCGATCTCCGGCCGCCTTCTCCCCGCACATCTGGGAATACGCGGATAAAAACACGCAAACGCACCGACACGGTTTTACCGTGATCCCGAAGTTATAATCGCGCCGAAATACTTAACCGCGTCACACAATATTATTCCGCGCGCCGTCATAACAAACACGGCCTTGCCGTACACACGCCGATCAGCCGCGCCCCGTTTCTTGCGCGTCTCGCGCACCGTCAAAATAAACACGGCTTCGCCGTACGCCGCCGAATACCATAAGCGGTTCGATACATCGAACATCGCGCACCGACTAACGAACGCGAATTAAGTCTAACGCGTTCCATTATCCGCCGCGCGCTAGCTTCACGAAATACGAACCGATATCGTCATATTGTAAATTGACCATTGCCGAAAGAGGCGAATAAATCAGCTACATTTCAACTCAAGCTTTTCGTGTGTCTCACGCTTTCACGAGCCCTGATCCCGACCGAGTTTATCCGCGCGCTCGCAAAGGTGACCCCGTTACAATTTGATGATCCCAGATCACAGGTCACTCCAAACACAATATAGTCACTGTTATACAATTGGACAATATGGGCGGTGGTGTATATTACTAATATACACCCGCTATATTTCCCAATTTATATTTATAGGTAGAAAATGAATGTTTCATTACTAACAAGATTTATTTTGTATCTCTTTTAATTACGAGGGCTGTATGATAAGTACCCGTGTTTAACGACTGATAGCGCCATTGACTCAAAATCTGTATACCATCGTTTAACGCCATCTTTCGAACGACGCCTGTCAAAATTTCAGACAGATTTATCGAATAGTTTTGTTTTTATAGCTGTTGAAAGTGGGCAAGTTTGTGTTTGTTTGCAACCATGGAAAAAGAGCAATATCGGTCAGTGATTCGATCCCTTTTTTTGGATGAGAAGACGTGTGAGGAAATCAAAGTAAAGTTGCATGCCGTTTATAAGGACCATGCACCTTCGATGACTACCATCAGATATTGGTTCAATGAATTCAAGCGTGGCCGAACATCCGTTTTTCCGCCGGATGTAGGCGACTGAGCGCCGTCGACCTTTTTCCTCTTTGCTGAGATGTGTAGTGGTGTTGGGCGAGTTCTCCGCTGGGTAATGATCTCTTCCTCTGATGGCCGAGATGAGTTGTTCTCGTCGCTGGTGGAAGGTTTTCCTGGTGTCCGGCGTCTAGCGCCAAGGACTTCTGGTTATCTTCTTGAAGATGTAGCGTCTAGCGCCAAGAATTTTTTCGCCTGTCTTTCTCCGCAGGGGGTCCGTCTTATATTCCGGCTTTTTGAAACTACGCTATTTTTTGTATTTTTGAACGCTGATTACGAATATGATAATGAAAATTTTCGACAAGGTCATTTTCAAGGTCAAAAGTCAAAAAAATTGAAAAAATATAACTTTTTAAATATTATTTCGATAAATATTGATGTAAGAAAAAAATGTGTCAAATAAAAGTTGTAGTTCTTGTAAAAATACATCATTTATGTTCTATACATTTTTTGCGTAAAACTGAAAGTTTTCGAGAAAATCGATGTTAAAGAATAAAAACGGCGGGTGAAGTTCCGAAAAGTGCTCACCTCTGATTTTTTTGAAACTCAGTATTCTTACGTATTTTGATGCACTGATTACGAATATCATAATGAAAATTGGTGCATCTCTCATTTTCATAGTGAAAATCATGAAAAACCCATAACAATTTTAGATCTTACAGAGAAAAACATTTTATGTCCTATTAATTTTTACCGTACGATAGTTTTCAACAAAAACGATGGAATCTAAATCTTATATCTGTTCTCCCATCTAAGCATGTACTTTGCAGTACATATACGATTCCACATGGGTTTACAACTTTCCACGTAGAGCGAGGTTCCACGCAAACCTATTTGTCTAGTTTTTCGGTAGTGGAGCCTCCCGCATGGGGGCGGAACCCACTGTTTCCACGCATACACTTTTGCACGCGAAGCGAGGTTCCACATGGGTTTACAACTTTCCACGCAGAGCGAGGTCCCACGCAAACCTATTTGTCTAGTTTTTCGGTAGTGGAGCCCCCCGCAGGGGGGCGGAACCCACTGTTTCCACGCATACACTTTTCCACGCGAAGCGAGGTTCCACATGGGTTTGCAACTTTCCACGCAGAGCGAAGTTCCACGCAAAGCTATTTGTCTAGTTTTTCGGAACTTCACCCGCCGTTTTTAGTCTTTAACATCGATTTTCTCGAAAACTTTCAGTTTTTCGCAAAAAATTTATAGAACATAAATGATGTATTTTTTTAAGAACTGCAACTTTTATTTGAAACATTTTTTTGTTACATCAATATTTATTGAAATAATGTCTAAAAAGTTATATTCTTTCAGTTTTTTTGAGTTTTGACCTTGAAAATGACCTTGTCGCAAATTTTCATTATCATATTTGTAATCAGCGTTAAAAAATACAAAAAATAGTGTAGTTTCAAAAAAATCGGAGGGCTCACCTATTCGGAACTTTATCCAATTAAATATTAAAATTCTGTTCTTTTCATTGCACACAGATAGAGGGAAGTGACCATAAAGCACTTAACTTCGGATGGACATAAAAACGATTAATAACTGTCGAAGTAAAAGAAATATTTACCATTTATAATGCGGTAAGGGGAATCCTTGCTCTTATGTTAAGTGATTGAACTGAAGTTGAATTCAATGTGTTGAATAGCTTGTAATTTGTGAAACACGAATACCGAAAATAAATTTAAGCTATAATTATAACTATATAATTATAGCTTAAATTTATTTTCGGTATTCGTGTTTCACAAATTTCAAGCTATTCAACACATTGAATCACGTGTAATATTATAATAGCATGTTGCAATTGCTTGTAAATTCCTACGATTTTATCAAAAATGTAATAATGTCAGTGATTTCTCTCTGATAATGTTCATAAAACTTATGAATATATATCTCGCATTGCAACATGCTATTATAATATTACACGTATGCAAAGGAAGCCAAAGTATTCATACGTAGTATTTATTTATTATTCTCAAAGTGGATCTTACTGTAACAAAATTTTGATCGTTTTAATTTATTAATCTGTTCATCAGTATACATACATAGTATGTATACTTTGGCTTTCTTTATACGTATAACTATATTACATTTATACGTATAACTATATCACATTATTTAAGAAAAAGAAAAACCTATGATAATTATATATCACATTGCACAACATGCTATTACAATATTAGTTATACATATGCGAAGAAAGCCAAAGTAAATATATACATAGTATTTATTATTCTCAAAGTGGATCTTATTGGAACAAAATTTTAATCGCTTTAATTTAGTAATCCGTTTGTCAGTATATATACATAGTATATGTATATTTTGGCTTTCTTTGCATACATATTGAAAGACAGAAAGACGAATTAAGTGTGACTTGAAAAAAACTATATTTAATTATATGTTTGTGTAAAATAAAAAGAACAATTATAACTTTTATATATATATTAAATTTTTATTTAAATATTCTATCTATAATTATATTTTACACATATATCTCGCAATTGTACAACATGCTATTATAATATTAGTTATATGTATGCAAAGAAAGCCAAAGTATATATATACATAGTATTTATTATTCTCAAAGTGGATCTTATTAGAACAAAATTTTAATCGCTTTAATTTAGTAATCCGTTTGTCAATATACATAGTATATATATTTTGACTTTCTTTGCATACATATAACTGATACGTTATTTTATAAAACAAAAAACTTATGAATATATATCGCAATATCAAAACATGTTATTATAATAATAGTTATATGTATGCAAAGAAAGCCAAAGTATACATACGTAGTATTTATTATTCTCAAAGTGGATCTTATTGGAACAAATTTTAATCGCTAAATATATAAAAAAAATAAAAAACAAGATTTTATTGCCTATATAGGATTCAATAAAATTAAGTGCCAATTCTACATAAATAAAACTATTGTATTATTGTAAGATAATATAATGTAAGCACATATATATTATTGTTGAACATTATATACTAAGTATAGGATTCAATAAAATTAAGTGCCAATTCTACATAAATAAAACTACTGTATTATTGTAAGATAATATAATGTAAGCACATATATATTATTGTTGAACATTATATACTAAAAATAAAATTAATGAATGCCAATTATACAATAAAACTTTATTATTGTAAGATATTCTACATAAATAAAACTTTATTATTGTGATTTACTTATAATTATTGAACTTTATTATTATTAGATAAAAACTATATCATATTATTAAAAATAAAACGAATGCCAATTCTATATAAATAAAATCTATTATCGTGAGATATCAAAAAAAAAAAAAAAAAAAAAAACTTAAAATAGGAAATACTTTGTCTTCTTTGGTATCTTCTATGGTACTTCATTTATCTTTTTTGGCATTATAAATATATCGCATTGTACAATATGTTACTATAATATTGGTTATACGTATGCCAAGAAAATCAAAGTATACATATTATGCATGTATACTGACAAAGCAAATAACATTTTGTTGCAGTTAGATCCACTTTAAGAATAATAAGTAAATACTATGTATGAAAAAGTGGATCTTACTGCAACAAAATGTTATTTGCTTTATCAGTATACATACATAATATGTATACTTCGATTTTCTTGACATACGTATAACTAACATTACATTATTTTATAAAAGAAGGAAAACTTATAAATATCTCATATTGCGCAACATGCTACTATATTAGTTATACGTATGCCAAGAAAATCATAGTATAAATATTATGCATGTATACTGACAAAGCAAATAACATTCTTTAAAAATAATAAGTAAATATTATGTATGAAAATATGGATCTTACTGCAACAAAATGTTATTTGCTTTGTTGGTATACATATATAATATGTATACTTTGATTTTCTTGGCATACGTATAACTAATATTACATTATTTTATAAAAAAAAGGAAAATTTATAAATATCTTGCATTGTACAACATGCTACTATAATATTGATTATACGTATGCCAAGGAAATCAAAGTATATATATTATGCATGCATACTGACAAAGCAAATAACATTTTCTTGCAGTTAGATTCACTTTAAGAATAATAAGTAAATATTATGTATGAAAAAGTGGATCTTACTGCAACAAAATGTTATTTGCTTTGTCAGTATACATACATAATATGTATACTTTGATTTTCTTGGCATACGTATAACTAATATTACGTTATTTTATAAAAAAAAGGAAAACATAAATATCTCGCATTGTACAACATGTTACTATAATATTGGTTATACGTATGCCAAGAAAATCAAAGTATACATATTATGCATGTATACTGACAAAGCAAATAACATTTTGTTACAGTTAGATCCACTTTAAGAATAATAAGTAAATACTATGTATGAAAAAGTGGATCTTACTGCAACAAAATGTTATTTGCTTTGTCAGTATACATATAAAAAAAACCTCACAAAGGTAAAAAAAAATACGCCAAGTATATAAAAAAATCCCAACATGTACGCAAAAAAAGTTTAATATCTATCCCTACAAAATAACCTTTAAAAAAGTTATTCCTTGTACATTTTTTGCAGAAAAAATATAAATTTTTACAAAAAGCAATGAGATCACCTAAAAAAAACCTCACAAAGGTAAAAAAAAAATACGCCAAGTATATAAAAAAATCCCAACATATACGCAAAAAAAGTTTAATATCTATCCCTACAAAATAACTTTTAAAAAACTTATTCCTTGTACATTTTTTGCAGAAAAAATATAAATTTTTACAAAAAGCAATGAGATCACCTAAAAAAAACCTCACAAAGGTAAAAAAAAAAATACGCCAAGTATATAAAAAAATCCCAACATGTACGCAAAAAAAGTTTAATATCTATCCCTACAAAATAACTTTTAAAAAAGTTTTTCTTTGAAAAATAATTTTCATACAAAATAAAAAAATAAAAAAAGATCTTCCTCTAAAAAATAAAAACCTTTAAAAAATCAAAAATCAAAACTAAATGAAATCAATAGTTAACTAGTCAAGTATTTAGAAGCAATTCAGTTTATAAAGATTTGTAATTTGAAATAGTATTTGTCATAAAATCAATCTTGTATTTATAGAAATGTTATAGACAGATTCACAGATTCACGGGTTTCTATGAAATTAAAACATTTTATTTTTATTAACAGAAATCTGATTTTCAAAATAAATTCAACAATTTTGAATATTGTATATCACAAATTACACTATTATAGAGTTTATTAAGGGTATTATATGCTATAATAAACAAATCATATTATTGATGTTAAGTGCGATTAAAATTTCTTTGATTTGCAAAGTATATCTTACAAGATGTATAATTCGAAAGAAAATTTTTCATAAACTCAAAGTCGCATAAAACAAACTTACACCAAAGCAAAGTATAAAAACTTGGCGTTCCCCGGGTCGCATTAAGACGTGTATATATTATAAATATATAAAATTATTTTAATTTCTAACAATATATATGCAATAATTTTCATATAACATGAAATATTGTATGAACGATACAAATCTGGGACCATATATTTTAATACGACCCAGGCACGCCAAGTTTTTATACTTTGCTTTGGTGTAAGTTTGTTTTATGCGACTTTGAGTTTATGAAAAATTTTCTTATGAATTATACATCTTGTAAGATATACTTTGCAAATCAAAGGAATTTTAATCGCACTTAACATTAACAATATGATTTGTTTATTATAGCATATAATACCCTTATTAAACTCTATAATAGTGTAATTTGTGATATACAATATTCAAAATTGTTGAATTTATTTTGAAAATCAGATTTCTGTTAATAAAAATAAAATGTGTTTTAATTTCATAGAAACCCGTGAATCTGTGAATCTGTCTATAACATTTCTATAAATACAAGATTGATTTTATGACAAATACTATTTCAAATTACAAATCTTTATAAACTGAATTGCTTCTAAATACTTGGCTAGTTAACTATTGATTTCATTTAGTTTTGATTTTTTAAAGGTTTTTATTTTTTAGAGGAAAATCTTTTTTTATTTTTTTATTTTGTATGAAAATTATTTTTCAAAGAAAAACTTTTTTAAGAGTTATTTTGTAGGGATTTCTATTGTTTGGAATGTCGATCTCGGCTTTTGTGAGTTTAATTTTGAATTTTTTCCAATCCGCTTTATTGTAATTTAAGCTATGATTTTCCGTAGAATTTAATTCTAATTCATCGTTGTGAATAGAGAAATATACCGATATCGCTTTGTGATCACTGTCGAAAGGCAATGTATTAAGATTACCGTCTACGTTTGTCTGGAGTTTCTTGCGTCTGCCATAACCAGATCGATGAATGATCCTCCCCTCGGATAGGAGGGTGAGTCGGGACCATAAAATTTTAATTTGTACAGTATATCGTTGTCGTCCAACCAACTTCTCAGTGCAATTCCTCTTTCGTTGTTTTCGGAATTCGCCCAATCCGTATGTTTTGCGTTATAATTGCCTGCTATCATGAAATAATTAGAAGGATTATTTAGAGCTAATTGCGAATAAAGCTGATTAAGTTCCTCGAAAATTCGCTTTGTTTACCTTTTTTTGCGTATACTGAAACTATGTATAATTTATTATTATTTTTCAATTTAATATTAATTATAGATTTTTCCAAGATCGAGCTACCACCATTAATGTGAATTTGTGAATGTTTAATATTTTTTTTAACCAAAATAGCTGTATCTCCTCCTTCCTTTCCTGCGTCTTTATCAACTCTAACAGTGTTATAATTCTCGAAAAATAGCGTGTGTCTCTTGTTTAACTTAGTCTCATTTATAAGCATTAGGTCAGGTTTATATTTTTTTAGAAAGTCGAGCAACTGCGTTCTTTTATAATTGCTGATTATAGAATTTACATTCGCTACGATGGCTTTAATTTTATATTTTAATTGTGTAATCATATCAATGAAGGTTAATCGTCTTTATTATAGAACTTCACGATAAGATTCGCGAATGTGTCTAATCTATTATTAATAATTTCAATGCTGTTCTCGAGTTTATCTAACCTGGATTGAATTTGAGATACGCCTTGCGACGAGTCTGTATTAACCTTCATGGATCTTGATCTGTTGTTCGCACGTGCCTCTGACTGAATGATCGGTTTTTCATATTTATTCGTGCTGCCTCTGACTGCATCTGCGAAAGACATACTAGGCCTGACCGATCCGCTGCCACGTTCGAGACTATTAACTTTATTTTGATGCTGTAAATGATGCTTATTAATTAACCTGTTTTTTAACTCTAATAATACGGGGCAACCTCTATATGACGCCGGGTGTCCCGTAGTTTTACAATTTATACAGTATACTTCTTTGTGATCCTTGGGTACCGCTGCACATTCTCCTGGCTTGTGGTCCTCTTTGCATTTCACGCATCTGTATTTGAGGTTGCAATTGGCTGCCGCGTGTCCGATTCTTTGGCAACGTTTGCATTGTATGGCCTCCTTCCTATGAAGTTTCTCCCACGAGATTATATGGTGGAAGAGTGATTTTACCTTCCACAACTGCGCTGCATTGCTGTCCGCGGTGATCTGCACCATGAATATAGGTAGAATTCTTCCCTCCTGTACCGACCTTCGTGTTGAGAATCTAGTCACTTTATTAAACGAGATGCTCTGTATCTCTTGCCGCTTCAATTCTTCCATAATTTCGTGTGTTTCAAAGGTCTGATTTAACCCTTTGAGTAGGAATGTGGCGTTCTTATCTTCCTTTGGTGTATATGAAAAGAAATTTGTATTAGCCTCCAATAAAGCTTGTTTGACTTTTTTGAAGTTATCAACGTTGTTTATTTGTAGTATGTGTTTGTTACCTTTAACCCTTTTAATATGAAAGTTTGCACCGGCCATTATTTCATTTGCTAGCTTCCAGGTATCCCTGGGATCATGACTGAAAATGTTTATGGGCGGAGGCTTCTTCCGTTTTTCTTGTGACGAAGGAGGGTTTCCGATTGTCTTTTTATCTTGTTTATTTGTGTATGTATTATGCCCTGTTGAGATTTGACTATTCGTGTGTGTGTTTGAACTCCGTATGTCTGCTTGTATATAATTGAGCGGTTGACTATTGTTATTTGTCTTTCTGTTATTCTTGTCTCTTAATATTTGCACGAATGACCTTTCTTCTTCTTCTGCCATTTCCGCTTCCATGACTTGCGTTGCCGAGAGCGATCCTTCTCCCAGGATCTCGAATCTATTTTTCATGTTGATGTCCGGTGTGCCTTGTCCGGCGCTCTGCGTTACCTGTCGTTGTCTCATCTCTTTATTTTTTTCTGTCGGATTCTTCTAGCAGTAGTTTTAGCTTTTGATTTTCTAAGATGAGTTGCCTCATCTTACTCTCTAAACTTTCATCTAGCACTTCTTTTTTCTTCACATTTCCGTTCAAATCGATCTTCGTTTTTCGTTTCATTGCTGCCGACAGATTAGGTTCCACTTTTAACTTAGCTGGATTTAATTTATTTATGCTTTTCGTGAATTTCGACATTAAGGAAGATGTTAGTTTCCCTTTCGTTATTTTGGTTATGTCTGCGAGCACTTCGGTCTTCGGCGGACATTCTTTGTCTTTTGTGGTTATATTTTCCGAATCGACTATTTGACTCCAAGAGCAGCCTTTATCTGTTACCTCAATGGTATCCATCGACTCCAGGGGAAGGCCTGTAGCCGATGCAACTGTTTCTGGACTTTGAAAAGATTCCTGCTGTGTGTAAATGTTTGATCTACACTGAGCCGCTTACAATGCGACTTGTCGCTATGGCGCTCACCGCGCGACGGTCAGGACGGAACCGGTCCCTGTTCGGGCGCCAATGTAACTTTCCGCTTTCACGAGGCGGAAACGAACAGCTCGGTCGGGATCCTGGGCTCGTAAACGTGGTATCGAGACACGAAAAAAAATAGATGTTCGTTAAAATATAATTTATTGTCTTTAGATATGAATGTTGCACAGCGAGATTGTGTAGGTGTACGAATTGTATGTATGTGTGTGTGCGCGTGACAATATCTGAGTGAGTGAGCGCGAGAATGTATGATATAAGTATAGATATATATATATGAGCGCGAGAATGTATGATCGGCGTAGGTGCGCGCGAGAATGTATAATACACGTATGTGAGTGTGAGGATGTATAACGTAACGGTGCGGGTGTATGAACGTATAATACAAGTGTGCGTGTGTACGTGTATGTATAATATACGGAGGTGTGTCGGTCTTGTGCGAGAACGGGGGTGCATCCAATGCACCGTGATTATTCGCCGCGCGGTTCGTGATTTCAGCTATCCGGTCGATTATTTACTATTGTGTATCGTGAATTCGGCAGCCGTTAGCTCGCGGGCGGTAATTTTGGCCGCGCCGGTGGGCGGTCCTTTGACGCGAATATCGATCCCGGGTGTCGATCGGTGTCGTGACGGGGGACTTATCGTGCCGTAATAATGGCGCGTCGGGCGCTTATGGCGGTCGACAATAGATCGGTCGGTGTGCGGAACTTTCCCGGTTTTATCGCGTATCTGGATCGCGGGTGTGGACTTAGGAATATACCGGCCGACGAGGAATCCCGTCTGTGACAGGGAACTCCCTGTCACTAGAATAATGCCGATATATACAGGTGGTCGGATAAGTCGCGAGGTGCCGAGAACTCCCGGCGGGGTCGAGCATGCCCGATCCCGTTTTGCCTCTTTTGTGTGTTTTGGAAGGATTACTCCTTTGAGATGCTGCAAACTCTCGGCGGAGGCTGGGTACTCCCAACCGCGTTTTCTCTCTCGTAGGAGCGTTCTCAGGATCTTGGATATTTCCAGGCGTCGTACTGACTCTGGCGGTTTCGGAAGATCTGGTCTCGATAACCGAAAACGCGCCCTATTTATACCGGCTTTCAGCGCGCGCGTCTGCGTAATTCGCCTATTGTTGTAACGGTGTTTGCGTCATAGAACCGGCGTGCGCGACTCGGGTGTTTTTGGTATCGATCGGTCGGTACCCGAGCGCGTCACCGGCTCTTGACGGGTGCGCGCCTAACGGTGGTTAGATGTTTACGCTTTCGGTTATTGTTTAAAAATGGGCGCTCAGCGCCTCCGCATTTGCCCGACCTGTGTTCGTCGGGCGGCGGACTTCCGGCGGATCGGCGGCCGGGTAACGGTGCAATCACGGTGGAGGGATGCATCGTTACAAACTTACCTTTTTAAAAAAAGGTGAAGAACTGTATTTATATATATTTATAATGTAACGGCAGGGCCGTTACTACGGCATATGTAGGCCAAATATATGTATGTATGTAATAAACCGCTTTCGCGAGGCGGTGACGGATAACTCGGTCGGGATCCGGGGCTCGTGAAAGGGTATCGAGAGACGAACGAAAGTGATGTTAGGTAAAATATAATTTATATGTACAGCGTGTGTGTTTATGTGTGTGAGGGTGTATAGGTGTGCGAATGTATTATTGTGCGTGCGAGACGAGTGAGTGAGTGCGCAAATGTATAACAATGATTAGTTGAGCGCAGAGTATCGAATGTAAGATCGTTATGCGTGAGCGAATGATACAAGCGTGTGAGTGCGTGTCGGTGTAATTCGCTGGGTGCGTGAAGCGGTCGCCGGTACGGCGATACTGCGGTGTGCGATGTATAAATGATTATAATCGATATAGATATAATGTAAATGCCTGTACGATGCAGGAAGTGCAGCGGTACGGCCGTATTGGGGCGCGGTGCATCCAATGCAACTCGCGGTTCGAGTTTCCGGCGGATCGATCGAATATCGATTATAGCTCGCGGGCCGTGATTTTGGCAGATGACGTTAGCTGTCGGGCGGTAATTGCGGTCGGCCCGGTGGGCGGTCCTTCGACGCGTAGGTATTGATTGCGTATGTCGATCGGTGTCGCGGTAGGGATGTGGATCATCCCCCGGCGCGGGACTTAGCGCGCCGTATCAATGGCGAGTCCCGATGTCGTAATGGCGGTCGGGCCGTATTAGATAAGCGTGTCTAGTGCGGTCGGTAGTAAGTCGGGATGGTCTGTCCCCGTGTAATTCGGGAGTGCGACGGCCGACGAGAACACCCGTCGATGGCAGGGAACTCCCCACCACTAGAAGGTCGCCGTTGCACGCAGGTGGTCGGATTTATGCGAGGTGTCGAGTACTCTCGACGGGGACGTCCGTTCCCGTTTGCCTCGTTTTTATCGGTTTCGGAAGGATCGCTCTCGGAGATGCCGCAAACTCTCGGCGGAGGCTGAGTACACCCAACCCCGTTTTCTCTATCTCTGAGCGGTGAAGGATCTAGGCGGTTTCCAAGCGTCTTACAGACTCTGGCGGTGCGGAAGATCTGGTCTCGATAATTAGAAACGCGCTCTATTTATACTAATTCTTCGGCGCGCGCGTCTGCGTAATTCGCGTATTGTTCTAACGGTAATATCTCGAAGCGGCGTGCGCGGCTCGGGTATTTTCGGTAACGGTCGGGTCGGTTACCCGAGCGCGTCGTCGATTCGAGATGTTTACGCGCGCCTAACGGCGGTTTAATAAACGCGTGTTTCTGTTATCGTTTAAAAATGGGCGCTCGGCGCCTCCGCATTTGCCCGACCGGTGTTCGTCGGGCGGCGGACTTCCGGCGGATCGGCGGCCGGGTACGGTGCAGTAACGATGGCGGGAATGCATTGTTACATGTATATACGAACGGCTTGCTTTTTACCCCGCTATACCTATCCCGCTTGCACGTACACCGCACGCGCTACCTCACTCGCACGCATACCGCACGCGCTATCTCACTCGCACGTATACCGCACGCGCTATCTCACTCGTTCGTACACCGCGCGCGCCGTCTCGCTCACGCCAGAAACGCTAGCTTTCTCGCGGCCTCCCCACGCGGAACCAACCCCACCGCCGGACCGACAACGCATAGTGGGGGCACCGGCCGGGTATATAAGCTCGGCCGGCCGAGACATCGGGACCAGATCCCGTCCTGCGATCCGACTCCATACATCGACCTACCAAGTACCTACTACCTCTCGGGGCCAAGGTTTCTCTTGGCTCTGCCGGGTTTCGCCGGCTCTCTCTACCTTCGGCCTGAGGTTTCGCTCAGCCCCGTCGGGTTTCGCCGACTCCTGTCACCACTCCTCGGGCTAAGGTTTCTCTTAGCCCTGTCGGGTTTCGCCAGCTCCTAGCACCTACCCGGGCTGAGGTTTCGCTCAGCCCTGCCGGGTTTCGCTGGTTTCCGTTGCCAAGGCAGGCCCGACGTGACACTCGGTCTTGCCCGCAATACCTCACCACCTAACCTGACACTAGTATATAAGCTGCATGTAAATACCGCGTTGTAAATATTAGTCGCATGATAGAGATAAGTCCGCTAGCTCTAAACATCGTAGTAATAGACCTGCTAGTCGTAAGCCTGTTAGTACTAAGTCCGCTAGTTGTAACCGTATCCTAGTGTTAAGGCCTGCTAGTAATAAGACCTGCCTAGTACTAAGTTCGCTAGTTATAAGACTTGTTCGTAATAAGTCCGCTAGTTGTAACCGCGCCGTAGTCGCGTGTAAATAAAACCGTTGACGACTGCACGCCGCACCTGTCTTGCGCTTCTCGCCGCTTTGCGCCCATTGCTTAGCGTCTCCGCTTTGCGCCCCGCACCCTGCTATCAGCGACACCGCTCCACGCACGACATCACCCGGTCCTGCACGCTGTATCTATCTATCTTGCTTTAAATAAACTATCTTTTCGCTTCACTCTGTGTTCTCGTAAGCTTGAGTCTCCCCTCCTCTCGAACCCGGACACCGACGAGCCGATCCGAGCGTCGAGCGAGGTGACCGCGTTACAATAAAATAGTTTTATTTTAAATTATTGGAAATAAAAACTCATAAAATTATTTTATCCAAAAAAAAATTTTACAAATACATTCTCCAAAAATAATGATATCAACAAATTGCGCTAACTGAAAATAAAAATTAAACAAATATTTTAACCGAAAACAATTGTACAAAATAATTGTTTTAATTTCTATAAAAAATTAAAAATTTATACAAATAAAAAAAATTTTAGTTTAAAAAACGGCGCTGCTAAACTAAACAATATGCTAAAATTTATGTATTCTTTAATACATTTACATTGTAGTTATTGATGTAACTAAATTAAATATATTTCTATAAATTAAATTTAGATCTAAATTAAATTTATTATTTGTTGGTTTTAATATATACTTTGAAAATTAGCAGTTTAATGTGTATATATATATATATATATATATATATATATATATATATATATATATATATATATATGTCAAGAGGCAGCTTCCGGGACGTTTTCTAAACATATGATTTTTATGGATAATAATGTAGCAAATTCGGTTTGGAAGACTTTTCCGTCAACGGAAATCAGTATTTTTGGAAATATTCTGAAATTTATACGGATTGGCAGTTATGAGGTCAATCATATTTTTAACTAAAATAACAAGTATTTTTTTATTTAACGTTTGCATTCTATAGATTTGACATTTGCTAATAGTTTTTGATCAATTTTGTGTTGTAAAATGAAAAAACCGATAAATAATGTGTAACGGGGCACTTTCGCGAGCGCGCGGAGTAGCTCGGCCGGGATCAGGGCTCGAGAAAGAGGTGAGACACACGAGAAGCTTGAGTTGGAACCTAGCTGATTTATTCGCCTCTTTCGGCAATGGTCAATTTACAATATGATGATATCAGTTTTATATCTCGCGAAGCGAGCGCGCGGCGAGTAACGAGACGTGTTTATAATTAATTCGCGTCCGTTAGTCGGTGCGCGATATTCGATGTATCGAACTGCTTATTGTATTTGCCGGTGTACGGCGAGGCCGGGTTTGTTGTGACGGTGCGCGCGAGACGCGCAAAAAACAGAGCGCGGTTAGTCGGCGTGTGTACGGCAAGGCCGTGTTTATTTTGACGGCGCGTTACTATACAGTAAGCAAGATACGGCGCGACAGGTATTTCGGCGCGACTACTTATTTGATCGGGCGGTGGGGCCGCGTGTTTACGAAGGCGTCGGTGTTAGATGCCGTTTTCTAGCGCGTATTCCCAGCTGATCGGGGATGCGGTCAGAAATCGAGTAACCTCGATCGGGTGGAGAACTCTCCGGCCCTATTCTGTACGCGGACTTAAGGAAAGCCGGTCGGAGTCGAGAAAGCTCGACGGGGTAGCGAACTCGCTAACCCACAGACCGTCTGGCTGGAGCGGTCGGATCTTAGACCGTAATCTAGGAGAACGGCGAACACTCCGCTCTCGTTGAGTTGGTCGGAATTGCGTGAGGATTCGCAGGCGACGAGGAAACCGAGAATGCTCGGCGGAGGCTGCGAACACGTCAACCTCATGTTCCGTCGTTTTCTGTGAACTTTAGGATCGGATCTGGTATAGTATCTCGGAGCGTACTGCTCGAGAGGATTCAAGTACCGGTCTGGTAATGAGATGTAATCCGGCGGCCTTTTTATACTGAGCACTTTAACGGTATCCGCGTCGCTTATTCGGGTGGGGGTAACGACGCATTGTTTTCAGGTTCGGTAGTTAGCGGTAACGCGCCGCTACCCCGCAGCGGGAAAACGACGCGGCGTTTCGGTTTCGGAGCGCTCGGTACTTTTCGGAGGCGTTTGGCGGCACTCGTAATTCGGGCCGTAACGGCAGCCGTATAACGGCTGTCTCCGTTATCGTGTTCGGTTTCGTTTATCGCAATGCGTTTAAAAAGGGCGCTAAGCGCCTCTCCCACTGCCCGGCCGATGTTCGCCGGGCGGTAGACTTCTGGCGGGTCGACTGCTAGGTAACAATGGGGGGTGCATTGTTACAAATGTACAATTTTTTTCGTAAGTCCTTAATTCTGCCATTTAACCGAATTATTCTTCAGAGGAAAGATAATTTCCAGACTCTCCATCTTTTAAATAAAAGAAAGCGAATAATTTCTTTTTACTGAGTTCTTTTTAATTTCACATGAAAAATTATATTAATTGTAAGTGTAATGAATTACTAAGATGCAGTATTAAGTAGAAAAAGGGCGAAATTTCGTATAAAAATGCAGGTTCTGAAATCCACCGTTTCGTCAAAATTATAATATATGCTAGGGCAGATTTCAAGTCTTATAATTCTAAATATAACATTTCAAACAAAGTTAAGTTCGTATAACTGTCGTATTTCTGAAAACAAAAATAAATGGTTAAAAAAATTATAGTTTTAGTTTACTTTCTCTTCAAAAAAAAGATCAAGAATGTTCCTAATTGGAATTAATATTCAGATACTTTGATTTTTCCTTGTCGAAAACTAAACGATCGGAAAACTATCACTCCGTTGCAATATACATATAGACCTGGAAACTACCACTAGATCAAGAATTTTAATACTTTCGGCTTCCTAGATGTGATTCAAATATTTTATAAAGCTCTTGTTATATGTTTTGCTTTATGTTTTATTATCAGCATGTGGCATTATCCGTTTAACATGATTTATGATTTTAATTTTGCATATCGATTTTTGTCAATCTGCGGAAAGAAATCAGTTGTTTAAATGAATAAGAAGAATTCGTAGGAACTGAATCATGTTTTAGAAAATTACAGAAATCACTCTTTTCTAAGATGGGCAAATCTCTATCAAAGTGATCACTTTAAGGAACTTAATAATTATGACAACTTCTTACAAATTTTTCAGTTTACGCTCAAATCGCCCGTGTCAGATGATATTTGTGCGTGATTTTGATAAGTTTGTTTTTTGCAGTGGACTGTATATTATACTCGAATGCTCACTTGTAATTGAAAGAAAACGGACCGAGAGGGGGAGAGAGAGAGAGAGAAAGAGAAAGAGAGAGAGAGAAGCTATTCCAGCCTGTCTTTTCCTAATGTTATGTTAGAGACAAAAAAATAAACAATATATAGCTAATCAAAAATTAGATTAAAAAAGTGATATTTGATACCTATCTTTTTTACTTTTGTGTCTAGTTTTTTACAATACACTGAACATTAGATTTTAGTGTAATAGAATTCACTGTTTCTTTGTATATTCATTTTATTATTATTTTACCCGCTTTTATACAATGTTTACTTTTTCTAACATCCGCATCTCTGAGTCTTTTTTTCGGCAACAGAAAAACAGATATTTAAACTTTGACCTAGAATCCTATGAAGCACATATATCTAAGAAATTTGGAAATACAAGAGATATTAAAATTACGTTTAATCAAAATATTAGGAAACTAATAACGTATTATATCTTATCTTGGCACAATTACGATAACTGTGGCCCCCTATTTAAAAGGTCGTTTCTGAAAACATTTTTGACAAGGAACACGGGAAAAATAGTAAAAAAAATTTCCGACCGATAGTTTTCGAGATGTATCACTTGTTAAAATTTGTTTAATTTTTTTATTTATTTTAATTTCCTCGCTTCGCATTGTAAAGTATATGCGTGGACGCAGTGGGTTCCGCCCTCCCCCCTACGGGGGGGGGCTCCACTTCCGAAAGATATAACCTAACCCAAACCTATTTCTGATTTAAAACTAAAATTTGGTTTGAGTTACGTTATATAACCCAAACTAAATTTTCGTTTCGAATTAAACTTTAACTTTAAACATCTCAAAAATTATAAGAGATCGCCGATTAAGTTATAAAGAAAAGTTACTCAGGATCATGATCTTGACAACATATATCAAGGTCAACATCGTTGGGTCCGTTTTTATACAGTTTTATTATCATGTCCAATACTTTAAAGTGATATATCTCGAAAACTATCGGTCGGAAATTTTTTTTACTATTTTTCCCGTGTTCCTCGTCAAAAATGTCTTCAGAAACGACTTTTCAAATAGGGGGCCACAGTTATCGTAATTACCTCCTTATCTTAAAGTAATTATTAAATAAAAATCATATTATTTATAAAATTTTTATTGATACACGCTCAGAGTTTTATTTCTTTTTTCAGGAAATATAATGTACCATAGAGATTTTGTCAAAAGATATATTATAACATTATTTTATGTAAAACCAAGTTTATTTATCACATGTATCACATAAAAATGCGTTTTATTTACATTAAAATGTATTTAACATAATAACTTGAAGTTTTATGATACATATATTTCTTACTTACTAAACTATAAATAACTAGCTGACAATGAGTTACTCTGTTACAAATATTGCAAAAAATTCCTTGTTTATGCTGTATTATGTAACTTAATAATTAAGAAAACAATACCTATTTTGTATAGATACTTTTTCTGAATATGTTAACAATCTTTGCACAGTCTTATTGTATCACAGTCTTATATGTATCTTAAAAAAAAAAAAATCTTTTTTAATGCTACACTCCGTTTCACAAGTTCACAGAACAGTTAATTCGCAGATAGAAAAGATCGTATTGTATTTTATAATATACACTACAACCTCATCGAATATAAATATTTCTTCTGTATCTATTAACTACAACAGACGTTTTGTAATCTTATATCTATTATAAAAAAGTTTCTTCTTAATATAAGTCTTGTAAGTATATATTACCGTATTATACTTCTTCGCAGTTTTATGGATACTACAGAAAACTCTTTTCTCAAAACTGAGTTATTGCTTAATATTATTGTAAGATACTGGCAGTCTCATAGTCAGAGAAATCACTAGTGGCGCTCACGCATGCGCTTTATCGATAAATACAAGCGCTATATTCAAATGATGTTAGCAACGCGTTACCTTAGATACATAAACTATTTATTTAACAAAAGAGAATTGTCATAGCAATAGGTGTGTTTGTGAGATCGGAGGGATGCCTGAGGGTCTTTTACCGTAAACCGTGAATCAGATCGGACGTGTCTCGTTGATCTCGTGTGATATGCTTAATTGATTAATCACATTTGTATTCTGAGTTTGTAATTAGTTCTGAGTTCGAGTTTATGAGTTGACCAGAAAAAACGTGTTTCAATAAGTGCTAAAATTATTGCTTTATTCGATTTCTCGTTCACTATAATATTTATATATACAGTTCAATAATTCATGTTTCAACTGTTAAACTATTACCCTTTTGAAAAAGCCATTCTCCTGACAAACTACAAATTGACTCGCTGTCTTACAGCAATATTTTCAGAAGCGGGATCGTGCGCGCTTTCCCTTGATCTTATGGTCGATTATTAAGCCGTACTAATACAGTGAGAATCGATACATGAATAATATCAGTGAACTGTACAAGTATTTGCATTATCTTCAGTGAATGTGTTCAGTGATTCACAATAAAGAACGACAGAGTTATTAAACTCTATCGTAACGCTTGTGATTCCATTCAAAAAATTACGTGTTGAATTTACATTCATTTGTCGTCAAGTCTTCTTGGATCTTGCATGAAAGACACGTTGTTTATTCCGTTGCCATGGATCGTCTTTCGTTGGAGAAGTTATCTTTTAAGGAACTCCAGGCACTGGCAAAGAAATATGGTCTCAAGCCATCTTCTTCACGTGATGGATGCATTGATCTATTGATGACTTATTTTGAGAAGAACAATTATGTGAATGAAACATCAAACCCTCCCATAGCATCGGATCGACGGAAGACTGTCTATTTTGAATCAATGGATGATCCTTTTCATCCTGCTTCACTCGTCGGAGAAGAAGCTGCTTCAGCTTTACCAGCTTTTCAAAACCCTGAAGAAGCTCTAACAGCACATACAGTTTCCCATTCTCCCTCAATGAGTAATACTGCAGGAGCGATGCCGGAAGAATTTCTTCCAAAGATTGGTGCTCTTCTTGCGAAACATCAACAGCAAATGATGCAACAAATGATGGAATTTTTATCATCCTATGCCTCATTTTCGGGTAATGCCGGATCACAAGGTCAGTCTGTTCCTAATTTTATACCTCAACCTGAAACACGATATCAAAATGCAGGTGCTTCAAACCATTTTAATGGTTCGTCGACATCAACTAATGCGAGTGCATCAAACCATTTTACTGGTTCATCGACTTCAACTAAGATTTCTGTAAATACAGTCAATCTGTTAGCTTCACAATTACCTGAATTTAGTGGTAAAGATGATGATGATGTAGAAATTTGGATTCAAAAGGTTGAACGAGTGTCTCGAATTCATGGTGCATCTCACGATATTATGTTGTTAGCTGGTACTAGTAAATTGGTAAAATCAGCTCAAAAATGGTTTGAGCTTGGCACAGGAACAATTAATGACACTTGGCCAAGTTTCAAGGAAGCTTTACTGAAACATTTTAAACGAAAGATTCCTTATGAAATTATAATGAAAAAAATCGAGTCACGAAAATGGAATTATCCTAATGAATCTTTTCAAGATTATGCATTGGAAAAACTCTCTTTAATGCAAAGACTAAGATTACCTGATGATGATGCAATTCACTTTTTGATAGGTGGAATAACTAATGATTCTATTCGTAGTGCTGCCTCTGTCATTCGTGCTGATTCCTTGGATACCTTCCTCAATGAGATGCATAGGGTTTCCCTCTCTTTTGGAAATGTGAAGAAAGAGTACCCATCTCACTTTAAATCACACAAAGGACGGGACATTGCTACATCATCTCCGAAAACCGATTCTTTATCATCTTTTCAAAAGGATTTTAAGGAAAATAATTATTGTGTGTATTGCCGTACGCGTGGTCACATTAAGGACAACTGCTTCAGATTGAAGAGAAAAGAGCAACTTCAATCTACGGCTTCAAAGATACCAACACAAGTAGCTGCCATTGATCCTGCAACACCGACAGAAACTATTATGAGTCCAGAGAGATCACCTCCGATAGCTGCTATCAACGATATGGTTACCAGACGACTGGATACAGAAGATTCTTCTCTTAAGGTCGTTTCATTAAATAATATTCCGTGCACTTTGAAAGCTCTATTAGACACAGGTAGTCCTGTTTCTTTCATATCACCAACTGTGTATAGAAAATATTTTAATGACTTGAATATTGTTCTTAAAAAGCCATTGATTTCTTATCAATCAGTTTCTGGAAATTTAATTCCTATTCTTGGATCAATTGATACTCAAATTTGTTTAGAATCCCTTCCGAATTTTACTGGCAAGGTTAATTTTCTTGTGTTTCAAGATGATTCTTTCTTTGTAGATATTATAATAGGACGAGATTTTATAGCTGAAAATAATATAACTTTATATTTTCATCCGTCAAATAAAAAAGCAGATGATAGATTAAAGTTATTTAATGAAGTAGCATCTGCTGAAATATTAGAAGATCTTTCAATAAATGAAAATTCCATTTATTCCGATATTAAAACAGATTTTGGAAATGAGATTGATCAGAAAGTAATAGCGATTATTAATGAAGTAGAGAATATGGAAGTTGAATTAGCAGATGATGATCATCATGTGAAAGTAGCATTAAAAGATAATTCAATCTATGCTTATGCGCCGCGACGTTTTGCATGGGCAGAACGAATTCAAATCCGGGAAATAACTGACGATTTGCTAACACGTGGAATTATTAAACCAAGTGTTTCTCCGTACTGTGCTCGGGTAGTACCAGTTCGTAAGAAAAATGGAACAATGCGTCTTTGTGTTGATTTACGTCCGTTAAACGATCGGGTAGTTAAACAAAAATATCCTTTCCCTTTAATCGAGGATTGTCTAGCGCGGTTAACGAATAAGAAGATTTTTACTCTTTTAGACCTTAAGGATGGATTTCACAATATTAAGATTCATCCTGACCATACAAAGTATTTTTCTTTTGCGACTCCTGATGGTCAGTTTGAGTACAATCGCTTACCGTTTGGTTTTTGTGAATCCCCTGCTGAATTTCAACGGAGAATTATACAGATTTTACAGTCATTAATTCGAGAGGATAAAGTTATTGTCTATATTGATGATATTTTAATTCCATCCTCTTCAATTGAAGATAATCTAGAAACTTTATATAAAATTCTCATTTTGTTCAAACAAAATTCACTTGAATTGAATTTTAAAAAAAGTTTGTTTTTACGAAAGACCATAGAATATTTAGGATATATTGTTTCGGCTTCTGGTATAACATTGAGTTCACGACATACAAATGCCATTAAAAACTTTCCATATCCTGAAAAAACAGTTGAGTTACAACGTTTCCTTGGTCTAACAAATTATTTTCGCAAGTTCATTGAAAATTATGCTTATATTGCAAAACCTCTACATAATCTATTACGAAAGTCGAATGATTTTATTTTTAATGACGAATGTCGACAAGCATTTGATAATTTAAAGTTAGCATTAACCTCATATCCTGTTCTTCGTATTTATGATCCAAACGCAGAAACGCAACTTCACACTGATGCAAGTTCAATAGCTTTAGCTGCTATTTTATTACAAAAACAGGATGCGAACAAATGGGCTCCAGTTGCATATTATAGTCAGACGACTAATGATGCTGAATCTCGTTATCACAGTTTCGAACTAGAAATGTTAGCCGTGGTAAAAGCAATTGAAAGATTTCACATTTATTTATATGGTTTACATTTCACTGTAGTTACCGACTGTCACGCGTTAGTATATGCAGTCACCAAGGCACATTTAAATCCGCGAATATCACGTTGGACTCTAAGATTGCAATCTTACACATTTTCAGTGATACATCGACCGGGAATTAAAATGTCTCATGTTGATGCATTAAGTCGTGTTGTTGCACTGATTGACGCATTGCCTCTTGAGATGGAATTAGAATTTCGCCAGCAGAAAGACCCTTTAATTAAAAGCATTGCTTTAGAATTAGAAGAAAACGATCATGATAAATTTTTAATGATGAATGGATTAGTTTTCAGAAAAGGGCCAGACAAACCTCGATTTTATGTTCCAGAATCAATGGTTTCAAATGTGATACGTATTTATCACGATGAAATGGCGCATTGCGGTATGGAGAAAACCTTACAAGGAATTTCATGTAACTATTGGTTTCCTTTGTTACGTAAGCGTGTACGATCTCATATTGACAATTGTATAATATGTTTATTGGCTAATTCAGCATCAAACTCATGTGAAGGTGAAATGCAAATAACGGAAAATCCAGCATTCCCCTTTCAAATTATTCATATGGATCATTTTGGTCCTATTGTTGAATCCGAACATGGATTTAAACATATTTTTGTCGTGGTAGAGGCATTTACAAGATTTACCTGGTTGTATCCTGTAAAAACCACAAATGCTAAAGAAATTATAAGACATTTAATGTCCTTATTTCAAATATTTGGGAATCCACAGATAATAGTATCAGATAGGGGATCTGCATTCACTTCACAAGAGTTCGAGAATTTTTTAAAGAAAAATAATATTAACCATAGGTTAGTTGCTGTAGCCGCTCCGTGGGCAAACGGAATGGTTGAAAGGGTGAATAGATTTTTAAAATCATCCTTACAAAAGTTAATCGATGAATCTCAAGGTTGGCATGATTGTCTTGGAACAGTTCAGTATGTTATTAATAATACATTCCATTCCTCTTTGAAAGCATCTCCGTCTAAGTTGCTCCTTGGATACGAGCAAAGAAATCATGCAGATTCCAGTTTAGTTAATTGTTTAAAGAAAATATCTAAAACAGATTTAAATTTTGATAATGTTAAACAAACGAGTCGTTCAATTGCATTGGAAGCTGTAGATAAAATTAAAAATTATAATAAAATATATTATGATAAACATCATTCAAAACCAACTCGTTACAAAATAGGTGATTATGTTCTTATTAGAGATACACTATTAAAATCTGGAGAAAACAGAAAATTTAAACCAAAATATAAAGGCCCATATCTTATAGCAAAGGTCTTAAATAAAAATAGATATGTTGTAACTGACACACCTGGATTCAACCTTTCATCCAGACCTTACAACTCAATTCTATCTTCGGATAGAATTAAACCCTTTATTAAACCAGTTGTAAAAACTTGAATTTGTATATTTATATGTGTGTTAATTCCGAACTACTTTTATTGTATTTGTATATTTATATGTGCGTTAATTCCGAGCTTCTTTTATTGTAATGTATCAAATCATTCGAGACGAATGTTGTTTCAGGCTGGCCGAGCTGTAAGATACTGGCAGTCTCATAGTCAGAGAAATCACTAGTGGCGCTCACGCATGCGCTTTATCGATAAATACAAGCGCTATATTCAAATGATGTTAGCAACGCGTTACCTTAGATACATAAACTATTTATTTAACAAAAGAGAATTGTCATAGCAATAGGTGTGTTTGTGAGATCGGAGGGATGCCTGAGGGTCTTTTACCGTAAACCGTGAATCAGATCGGACGTGTCTCGTTGATCTCGTGTGATATGCTTAATTGATTAATCACATTTGTATTCTGAGTTTGTAATTAGTTCTGAGTTCGAGTTTATGAGTTGACCAATAAAAACGTGTTTCAATAAGTGCTAAAATTATTGCTTTATTCGATTTCTCGCGTTCACTATAATATTTATATATACAGTTCAATAATTCATGTTTCAACTGTTAAACTATTACCCTTTTGAAAAAGCCATTCTCCTGACAAACTACAAATTGACTCGCTGTCTTACATTATATATTAATAAAAAAAAATTCAAAGCTTAACTGCATATATTATAACATAGAATTTGCAAATAAATGTATCTAAATTTTATTATCCTTTTAACTGATAATTGTATTTTAATCTCAAATTATAAGAAATTAATTTTATCATTTTAATTATATAAAATTTGTGCAAAATAATTCTTTTATTAAACATGTTAATATTTAAAAATTAAATTAAGAAAACTTAACACTTATTTCATACAGATATTTCTTCTAAATCTATCAATTATAATACTTTGCTTAGTCTTATATGTATAAAAAAAAAATATTGAGAATTATTCAAAATTGATTTTAAAACTGTATCACAAAAAACTGAATTATTATTTAACATATAAATAAAAAAGACTAGACGGCATACATTGTAATTCAACATAGAATTTGCAACTAAATATATATAATTTTATTAACTTTTTTAACTGATATTTGTTTTTAACTTGAAATTATAAAAAATTTAATTTTATCCTTTTAATTATATAAAATTTGTGCAAAAGAATTCTTTTATATTGAACATGTTAATATTTGAAAATAAAATAAAAATTTAAAATTTTTATCTAAACATTTTTTAGTTATGTTATTATATATTATCAGTTATTGATAAGTTTTTAAAAAATATTGTTTATATTTAAAAAATTTTTGGATAATATATTAATAAAATTTATTAAATCGTTGGCATTTTTGTTTTACCACTAATAATGTTATGAAGCCAAGTCTTTATTTGCGGCACTGTGCGGTTTTGTAGACATGGATGTTTCTGTCTTAAAATCTCAATATCTCTTCCAGATGGTAAGCGTGATTTTTCTATTTCTTGACAAAAATCTGTTAATATTAATTGAATTTCCTTTTGAGTCCATCGCTTTCTTTTTGTTGACCCAAATAATGATGCTAAAAGCAATTATGTTATTAATTTATTGAAAAAATTATTACAACTAATTATTTACATATAAAAAAACATACATGTGTAGCTCATAATAGAAAATAATAATATATAAGATATAATGTATTCTTAATATGCAGGATCTCCCAGATCAAACAGCAAATATTATTAACACATTTCCTGAAATTATTTTGAGATAAAAATCCTATAATACCAAAATCTCGAGATTAAAATAGTTTCCATATGAGAATCATTTATAGTCAGTCAATCTTTATTACTGTATAATGTATACACTACCTAGATATATAAACATAGGATAACATGACTAGCTGATTTTAAATGATTCGCATTTAAAACCTATTGCCTTGATATTTTATTATAGAATTTTCATCAAAGTGATCTCAGGAATGTGTCAGTAACATTTGATACGTTTGCTCTGGGACATCTTGTATATTTAAAATAATGTTAGAGCCATTAATTAAAATAAATATTAGAAAAACATTAGTATTTTAATAATTGTAATAATCATAATAATCATTATTCTTATAGTTATTATAAATATTGTTAAGGATTAAGTTATCCGAAATATCGAAAAGTCGCGGGGTAACGAAAAGTCTTCGCACGAGCCTAATAAAGGACTCGATGACGTAGATCGAGCCAGCTCGCGAGAGGAATCGCCGTAGCCAATTATCGATCCCGACGTCACTCGTAGAGCACACGCACATTATTCGATCGCAATAATGAGGTGATCGCGCAACGCCGTGAATCAACGGATCAATCAAATCGCTCCGCGCCGATCAAACCCTCTCCCCCCCGTCGCAGAAGAGACTTGCGTCGTGAAGACGATCGATTTACACAGACGACTCTCGGCGCTTCAGCCCGCGTATTCAAGTTAGTTTTTTTGGAGCACTCTTCAAAGTTTAGTCGGTCGTGCCTGAATCGAAAGCGACAATCGTCCAATTTCTAAATCTACGTGTTAGATCACAGTAAAAGGAGAGCAATTTTAAGTTCTCTACATCCTGAGAGATTTCGCAATCGCGCTGAAGAGCCGGCGAAGGAGCGCTCGAGGCAAGATCCGGCCATCTTGGCCATTTCGCGGACCGCGTGGCAATCGATTCGGATCCTTCCGCAACAAAATCAATATCTCAAGGTCTAAGGCCTTGTTATCAGGAAACTCAAAGCGAGATCGAAACGGCGACGGCGCGGGAGGATGCAGAAATTGCATTCGTTGAAATAATTAACCAGTGCGGTGTGTTCCTGTTAACTTATCCGCCCATCTAGTCGCGCGCAAGATTCTCCGTGATAACGCATGCAAGATATCTGTGCGAAACCGTTTCTGCGTTCATTCTGTTCTTCAATCGTCAATTTCGACCATTATGTAATATCGGTTGTGATAATTAGTGAAATTGTGAACAAAATTTAGAAGGTACTCCGAGTTGTTTTTTTTTGGAACCAAAAAACTTGAGTGTTCCCACGAATTCATCATCTTCCGAATTCCAATTCCGTCTCCTTTCATACATTCTCGCATTCGCTTCGCGTCCCGTGCGGGACGGTCCCGGCAACAGAAGTTTCGTACTCGCGGATCTGTCCGGTCGCATTCGAAACATAAACATCTGGTCCTTCGAGCCGGATCGAAGCGAGTGTCCGTCGCTGAAGCGAGTAATTAGAAAACATTTCACATTGATTAATCATGGCCGAATTAACGGATAAGCAGAAACAATTAATGCGGTCGCTGGATCGTTCTTTGGAAAACTTTAAGAAAATCGGAAAGTATAATCGCACGGCAGCAAAAATTCGTAACCGAATCAGTGCACTGAAGGAAATCTGGGCACAAATACAAACAGTTCACATCGCTCTTCGGAGCAGCATCCCCGCTGCCGATCAACAAGCGTTGGAATATTTCCGGGAGAACCAATACGAAGCTTCCGAGGACATCTATCTCTCAACATCAGACTTCATGGCGGAGTGGTTGGAGGAGCTGGACCCATACGTCAGCCCTAACCAATCATACGAGCAAGGACGTTCGTTTGCCGGAACCTCAACCACATTTTCGTTGACGCATCTTCCGCCAATAAAACTTCCGCCGTTCGATGGAAAATATGAGTGGGAGAGTTTTCGCGATCGTGTAACGTCTCTCATTATCAATAGTAGTGATCTATCTGACTTCTTTTGCATGCACTTTCTTACGTCGAGTCTTAAGGATCGAGCTTTCGAGTGTGTCAGGACCCTTCCAATTACCGCAGATAATTTCAACCTAAAAACTTACCTTTTTAAAAAAAGGTAAAAAAAGGCGCCAAGTACACGCGCCATGTGAAAAAGTGTTACACAAAAAAGTGTTACACAAAAGTTTTTTTTTTACATTAAAAAAACTGCTCTATGAAATAATGTAATTTTAACTCTATATAAAACAGTGTTATTTTAATGTACAAAATAAATATTTTAATTTCAAAAAGAAATAGATAGCAAGAAATTCTGCCAACTGACAATAAAAACTATATCATAAAATTAATTTCTTTTATGATTATTTAAATAAAAACATTTTAATTAAAAATACTGTTGTACAAAATAGTTGTTTAAATTTTCTACAAAAATAATGATATCAAAAAATTACGCCAAATGAATAAAAATTTATGCTAAATAAAATTTATTTCTTTTGTTTTATTTAAATTAAAACATTTAACCAAAAAAACTGTTATACAAAGTAGTTGTTTTAATAAGACAAATTATATTTAACAAATTGCAATATAATTAAAGTTGTAGGACGTATAGCTAAAATAGTTATTTTATAACTAAGTGCACCATTATAATATACACACATCTAACGCTTGGGGATATATTTATTATAAACAATTATGTAAGATGGTATAATAAACAATTATATGTATACTTTTCAATAACCATATATATTCTAAAAAGTTTAATAAAAAAACATAATATAAAACAAAAAACAAAATTATACAAATTTATACAAAAATTCAAAATTCAAAATTTATATAAAAAATTAAAAATCAAGAACTTATGCGAAAATTAAAAATTAATATAAAATCAAAAAATATAAAAATTTTAATTAAAAACTTGGCGTTGCTAAACTGAACAATGTGCTAATGATATTTTAACGTACTCCATACGTTTACATTGCAGTTATTAATGTAATGTTTAAATTAAATTAATTATTTGTTAGTTTAAGATATATTGCAGTTATTAATTTTGAAACATAGCAGCGCCAAATTTTTAATTAAAATTTTTATATTTTTTGATTTTATATTAATTTTTAATTTTCGCATAAGTTCTTGATTTCTAATTTTTTATATAAATTTTTAATTTTTAATTTTTGTATAAATTTGTATAATTTTGTTTTTTGTTTTATATTATGTTTTTTTATTAAACTTTTTAGAATATATATGGTTATTGAAAAGTATACATATAATTGTTTATTATACCATCTTATATAATTGTTTATAATAAATATATCCCCAAGCGTTAGATGTGTGTATATTATAATTGTGCACTTAGTTATAAAATAACTATTTTAGCTATACGTCCTTCCTAGCCACAACTTTAATTATATTGCAATTTGTTAAATATAATTTGTCTTATTAAAACAACTACTTTGTGTAATAGTTTTTTTGGTTAAATGTTTTAATTTAAATAAAACAAAAGAAATAAATTTTATTTAGCATAAATTTTTATTCATTTGGCGCAATTTTTTGATATCATTATTTTTGTAGAAAATTTAAACAACTATTTTGTACAACAGTATTTTTAATTAAAATGTTTTTATTTAAATAATCATAAAAGAAATTAATTTTATGATATAGTTTTTATTGTCAGTTGGCAGAATTTCTTGCTATCTATTTCTTTTTGAAATT